>VUQS01075230.1:0-14137 GCA_015108495.1 Heterochromis multidens
TGGAAAGCTCTTTGGTCTTGGCCATGGTGCACAGTTTGGAATCTGGATAGACTGATTGCTTCTATGGACAGCTGACTTTTATACAGGTAATGAGTTGAGGAGGCTCCCAATGTCAGCCAGAAATCTTGCTGATTGATAGGGGATCAAATACTTATTTCCTTCATGAAAATGCTAATTAATTTATAACTTTTTTGAAATGCATTTTTCTGGATTTTTTTGTTATTGTTCTGTCTCTCACTGTTTCTCACTTTCTCCGACGCCATCTTGGCGTTTTGAAATCGTATGTGACAACAAGGGGCGGAGCTGACTGCATGCTCATTGGCTAAAGACTTATCAATTAGGTTTAAGGTACTTCCACATTGGCTTAACTTTTCAGTTAAGCTATCTCCATATTTTATACTGTCTATGCTAACATCGATTTGATTAGTAGTTAGTATAAGCTTACCTAGCTGTCTGTTACTAACTTTGCTCATTTAAAATGGGGTGATTATTCATTGCATTTAATTTAATGTGGAATGGCAAGCTGCCTAGCAACAACCTCGCTCTCTTTGTATATTTTCATGTGTTTTGATTGGCTAGTTAGTGGCACTGCTGGAGCATGGTGCTGGCTGGCACCTGAAAAATGTAACTTTTTCAGCTCTTAAGCTCAAGCAAAGCAAAGTAACAGGTCCACAGTCCAATTCGGGAAGCACATGATGCCATCCTATTCAAAGTGAATGAGAAGCAGGAGCTTTAAAGCCTTGAATCCATACATGTGAGTGCAGCTTAACAGCTTAACAGCTTAAGGCAACATTTATTTGCATAGCATTCATTTGGAGGCATGTTTGAGGTGACCTGGAGGTCCAGATACCTGGCTCTTCAGCTGATTAATACTCCACTTTGTTCACCAGTTGGTCACTTTAGCTTTGTCTGTCTGCCTTTTGTGCAGGCTGTGTACAATAAAAATATTAAAGTTGACCAAAAAAGTAAGATTAAGAGTTTGGTGAGTATGTGAGGACAAATCACACCTTTGACATTACATGTAGACATTGAAATCAATCTTTGTATTAAAATATAATTCTTTCAACCCGTTAATATTCAGTGATTAGTACAATTCAAGTCCACAGCCAACACTGCCACTCTGTGTGAACCAATCATAATCTTAAGTCTTTTAGTTTTTATTTGCCATAACTCTGATCTTTTCATAGTCTAAACCCTTTCATATATGCAATGTGCACAAGCTGTAAAAAACTTAACTATCTTTCTTGAAACAAGTGAAACAAGATATCCGTTTGAAATGGGTGAAATAATCTTACTTGCCTGAGAGCTTTTAGAAAGGCATTTAGGACCCAATTATAGACAAAATCAATTTGATAAGACTGTAATTTTGTGCAGTGAATAGAACAGAGACCAGAGTAGAATGGAGTGACTCACAGACTTGGATTTTACTGAGGAATATTGTTTATCTCTGCCTTTGCCAACAAAGAGGGTTTATGAATGGGAAGCAGTACAGGACGCTACATTCAAAGCAATCAGGAGCTTTTGATGCAGCCACCATGCTAAATGATTAAGTTTCATTCTTTAAAGATTTCTGCTCTTGTGCCCAGATAAGTGACTGGGGCAATGGCTTAAACAACAAAACCAGCACTGTAATTTATTTTCAATTTCTCTATGATTTTGTCATTCATTCATATCAAATAGAACATAAAATAACAAAGTATCACAATTCATCACACATGAGTGGTGTTTAAGCGGGGTGCACTGGTAAGGCTGCAGCTTCGAGAAATTACCCTGCTCCTCGTGAAATCTAGCATACTGTGAAATCAACATCATTGACGTTAACTGCTCGCCGCATGACCCGGATACAAAGACAGATTTCATCTGATATTACCTCTAGATTGCAGCTCACAGGTCTTTAAAAAGCAGGATGGGAAAGACTGTGAATAAAAGAAGGAAAATATTCATTTCTGAACCCCATGTGGAGTGGGGTATGGCTTTCATTTCTCTGCTGCAATCAAATTTGAGAGTGGAAATGGCAACAAGCATCCAAAGGCCTGCTGGTAGCAGCGTGGCTCAAAGACAAAGGCGCCACTGGTGGCCTGCAAACGGCATGCCGCCTTCAGCGGTGCTATGATGCCTTCACTGAGTAACAGGCATAATAAATCAACTGCCAGAGGAGAGATGAAGAAACAAAGTGTTGGGAGGAGCGCTGACAGCAGATGTGAGCATTTAGAGCAAGATTGAAATAGGATTGAGAGGTGGAAGTGTAAAAATAAAAAGATCGGGAAGTAAAAGGTCTTTTTTTACATATTCATTTATTCTTTCTTGTAAGGATTCATGCCCAGTATCAGACCTAAATGTTGCACTGTAGTATGGGAAATATGTTTAGAAATGGCCAGTCAACTGAACAATGGGCAACATATTAGCAGATGTGTGTTCAGCTTTGAAGCCATCCCCATACTGTGGAGAAATAAATAAATAAATGAATAATCACCTTTTTCAGATTAGTTATGTCACTGGTAAGAATTTCCACCAGTGTCTTTGTGCAACTTTTTTAGTTCAACACAACAAAACAACAAAAAGGAAACACTTGAGCCAACCATACATTGCGCCAAAGGCTAATCTTCCATTTGCAGTCCCTTGGAAGGTCACAAGAAAAACCAAAACTTGTTTGCTTTCTTTCACACTACAATATACAGCTCTTCCTGGACAGTTTTTAAAACATCACTGCCCTGAAAGTGTGCATAATATATTGGTGTTGCTGTCTTTCATGTCATCTCGATGCAATATAAATTTGTCTTGTTCCACGTGAGTGAGCACGGACAGGAAGTGTGGCTATATTTAGGAGGTTGGTTCTCTCCCATGATTAAACATGGAGCACAACAATTAACATTTTAAAGGTTAGCGTCTTCGCAGAGGAAAATGCATGTTGTTCCTAGCACAGCACATATAGCACAGTGTTTCTGCTACGCTGCTGTCTGATGCCAGTGTTGTTTACTGCATATCGTAAAAGTTTGACACAGTTAGGATGGAACCCAAGCTTAAGGTTCAGGCATAATCCCTCAGAGAGCAGGAGAGAGAGTAAGATTATGAGAAAATGATGAAAAACCGAGTAACATGCTGCAGGAAGACAGTGTTTCAACTCTGTTTCAACATAGGTAAAGGAGCAAAAAAGCTGACTTCAATCAAGAGATGACTAGAGTGGGTCCAGTAATGAGGGGGAAAAAAAACCTGTGTGACTCGGTTCCTGATCCGGCTCCGATTACACGTAATTGCCCTCAAACAACGGAAAATAAAGATGGCTATGCAAAAAGATGCAGAAAAATTGGGGACCATGGAAATTCTTTGTCTGGATAGATTAACACAATTAGCCTCTGTTGCTCACTGTCACAGGACTGCAGCACGACAGAAGCGGAGGTGGACTGAAGGGACGCCATCTCATTTCTCATGAGTGAGAATGAGACCTGAGGTAGGACTGTTCTTTTGTTCTCTTGCAGAAAGAAAGTCGACTATTCCCACATGACACCACCTCTCCCCTGCTGTACACATTGCAGAACCTGCTCAGATAGTTGCACAGCCCCCTGTTTCCCCCATGATTTCTTTTTGTTCACATCCAAGTCTATATCGGCACATAAAAAAAAAAAAATCTATTAAGCATGTCAAAACAAAGTCAAAACAAATCATACTTAAATAGGCCTTTCACATATGTATATTTGCAAGATTTGTCACTTGCACTAAAGTATGGATGATCTGTGTAAAACATAAACATAGATTTAGCTTTGAAAATCCAAGTGCCTCATGGACAGTGTAACGCTGCAGTTAGCACACACACACACACACACACACACACACACACACCAAATGTACACTCAATTTCTATGTGTCACAGAAGCCCCAGCAAATAAACACAAATCAGCATGAGAATGCTAGGAATATTTCAATCACATTATGCTGCACCACATAAGCTCCCACTCAGCCCAGCTCCTGGGATCATGTTGCCTCACTAAAGCATGAGCAGTGCCCGAGATGGTAGGCAGGACATTTTCTTTTATAAGCCTGCCAGGAGATGTCATTGTACTATCAGTATCAATTGGACCTCTGATGTTGTCACACATCATGGTTTATTGTAGCACGACTGCCAGCACTTGAGTGCTTTACCCTCATCCGTTGCTGCTGAAAACATCAACACTGGAGCAGCAAATGAATGAATTCCAGCAGGTATTTTTTTTTTTTTTTTTTTTTTTCCTGGAGCACCAAATGCATAGGTACCAGAAGAGGTATGCATTCAATAGCTTACAATCTCCATCTTCGCCAGGTAAGTTAAAAAGTATAATATCAAATGTGAAGTACTAATGGCAGTATCCAACTCTACAACAGTCTGCACTGATGCTACTGTGAGGCTGTATTGCTGTTGCTCTGAAGTAAAGGCTAATTTCACAATGATGCTGCTAACCTTGCTGACTTTTAGCACTTGGAATTGCTAATTAGAAATGTCTCATTTTTGCAGGTTCTCTGGCATAAACAAATTAATATGACCAAATTAATAAATTACAAATTAAAATGTATCTCAGGTGAATTACCTGAAAGTATTCCAATCCATCCTCAAGGAAACAAGAATGTCTGTTTCAAATGTCAAGGTAATGCATCCCAATGTTTTGTTGTTTTTCAATTTGGACTAAAATGGTAGACCAACTGAAGAACAGACCAATACTGCTAACCCTAGAGCCCCCTGCTTGGCTAAAACTATCAAAATTGCTACCATGCTTTCAAGATAGATTACCACTAGATGACACATGACAATACTCGAGGGCATCTAAATTGGAAAGGGGAGCTTGTATTTAGGAAGAAAGGAAATCAAAGAATCAGATCAGCACTGTTCTAATCTCATTGCCATTTAGACCAAAATTGATTTCCATAGGAAGGACCAATGGCCCAGAGTTTCCTTAACGCAGTCTCATTGTTCAGAGCCCACGGCCTTATTCAATAGGAGCTAAAGGCCAGCCTGGTGTTTATAAGCAAGATAATTTGCTTAGTGTCTTACCATGTTTAGTAGCAGCCCCTTCAAATCAACTTTAAAGGGTCACTTGCCTCTAATGCTGACACTGAGCTTTGTATTATTTCTATAAGCAAAAAGTTATGCTGTTCTTAAAACTATAAGCAGTACTTTTTGTTCATTAATTCCTGCAGGTATAAGGATTTTGTAAGGTCAAATTCTTGAGTCTATTTCTTTGTGTTTTTCTGTCTTGTTCATGCAAAAATCCCACAATTTACTCATTAAGAGTTTTGAAGAGGACCAGACAGCGCATCATGATGTTTCCTATTCCTTTTCTATTTTCATTTTAGACTGTGGGTGTTGAAAATGTGTGATCGAAATTCTGCAATTATGTGAAAGATCAGGCACTCTTTTAATAATGGAAAGGAAAATAAATTTTATTCCAGGAAAATAGTGCAGTAGACTTTGGAGTCAGATGTGTAAAACTGACTTACAACAATGTTTTTTTTTCTTTTCCTGTTCTAACCTTTATCTGTAATAATAATTTATATGTACTGCTGGGAACGCATTATGGTACTGTGTAATCGATGCTGACCAAAGCAGACTGACCCAAACAAATGTATCTCTCACTAAAGCAATCGCAGTAGAGATAATGGTTGGGGTGAGAACTGAAAATGCACATCTTTTAGATTTGTACACAAATAAACCCACAACTACATGGTCTAAATATCATAAACTTTCAAAGGCCTGTTTTTGTTTAGGCCTGACAATGAACTGACATCACCCTTTCATATCTACACAAATATGAGAGATCTGGATGGATGTAAATGGGCATGACAGATGAATTAAAAACATACAGAAAGCACTGGCTGTGAAGGCATGGAAAATCTAAGAGAATAATAGGTAACCAGAATGAAGCCACAAGAGAAAAAAGAAAAATCCAGGCGCTAAGAGCTGAAAGGTCCTCCAGTCTTACCAGGCAGCGTGCTGTACTGTAAATATGTCCCACTTGGTGGGAATCAGTGTAAAAGGCAGCTAGCAGCTGGTGCTTAGCGGGGTCCTGCTGGCCCAAGCCCACAGCCGCCCCAGCTCACTGATGAAGACAGATGGATTGGGCCACAGCCCCGATGCAGGAAACACACCCCTGAGTCGGCAGATTAGAGCCAAGCTTCTGATGGAGGCCTGATAGACCACTGAGGGAGAGACACTAGACTGGGAAGAGGAGTAATGCTAGGTACACAGGCGGCTCTTCACATGAACTTTTGAACCAAGGGATGATATGGAATAAGGTCGACTGAATGTTAATGGTTGAGTGAAATGGTGCACTGAGGAACTACAAAGGGTAGAATTTTCAGAAGCACTGTGAATGAATGACCAGAATCCAGTGTATTCACCTCATTAACAAATGACATCAATGGCAAGGTAACTTTAAAAAGAGCATAATGGGCTTCAATAAATTGATGGAGTGGGCCAGTAAGCTATGTACTATGTTTACACCTGTATGGTAACATAAATGCACCACTGGACCACTAGGATATTAGAGCTGCCCTTTTTTTTTTTATCTGAACACCTCTTCTGTCATGTAGGGATCCTATCCAAACAATCCAAACTTCATGCTCCTAAAGGTGAGAAAATAATTACAGTAAAACGGTTTTTCCTTGTAAGATTCTGTTCCCTCTGTGTTAGAGCTCAAAAACAGTACCTACAGTACAATTTGTTTTGTCTGCAGTCTTATGGATATTAATGTTGAACTAAACCTTCATCTTTCTGAAATAACCTCACATTAATCTGTGTTAAAGTTCACAATATAAGCTTATATTTCCGAAACACACATCCCACGTAGGTCACTGTTTTTACTTATTTTTTTCATCGCCACTGAGTTTACTCCTACCACTGCTCACTGTCAACATTTGACTGCTCTGCCTGTCAGTAATGTTCAGTACTACTGTTATCAAACTAAAGGCCTTGGAAATGTAAATGGTAAATGGACTTATTCTTATATCCTTAAACTAGTGAACCATCAGACAGCTATACTGAGCTGCATGAAAGGTTTGGAAGTAAGGTGTAAACATGCAGAAATGCACAAAGTGTACATTTGGCTTTCAGATACAATGTGTACAGACATGCCTTTTAAAGCACCTCCAGCAAAAACATGGCAAGATTCCCAACCATTCTGCTGAGACTGACTGACTGAGAACCCCTGAGCTGGTGAGAGCTACAGCAGTCCTGCGAGGATAGTTTATTGATTGGTAAAGGCCATGCTAGGTGTGTTACAGTTGGCTCAGGCACACCTCTGATTGACTTAGTGTGATGAGGGCATAATTAAGACTGCAGCACATTAACAGATGGCTGAACTATCACACAGAGTGAGTGAGAGACTAGAAGCATGGTGTGCATATTATAGTGTGCTGAACTCCTCTATCAAAGCGTACGGCACCCACAGATGGTAGCTGAGAAGTTGCTTGAGAAAAAGAGATGTCCAGAACTTTTTTAAAGATGGACGTACAATAATTATTTATGATATTTGACTAAAAGAGAGTTTTTAGAAGGGTGCATATGGATGGCTATGTAAAGTGTTGTACTTTATACTTCTAAAAATGCATTTTAAATCATATGCATCACTGCATATTTACTTGTGTTTAAGGAATATACTGTCTTGTCTATACATTTGTACAAAAAGGGTTTCATCTGTGACATGCTATAATGCAATAAAGTCATAGTAAATATATAGTTTGTCTCTAGTTTCCAACATAAAAGTTGCAATTTGGTAGCATTAATGAATATTCATACCGGCTGTGTAAAATTTGTGTAAAATGCACGTGCATACCAAGGGTAGAGTATATAAACAGAAGACTGGTCTATTTTTACATTAGGAGACCAGCTCTCCATGCACATATATATACCACCTACACATTAATCTCACGTCTGGAGTAGCCAGCTTCATTGTGTAGAGTGGAGGTGTAGTGTTGAAGCAGCTGCACTGCAAACAGCTAACCCCCTGAGCAACAGTTTTTATTCTACATTGAATTTGGAGGCAATAAAACAAACTGTGTGGTGTTTTGAGCTGAGACTTGAAGACCTTCTGGACATTTGAGACTTGCAGTATGGCTCATTATGTTAAAAAAAAAAACAAAGTTTCACGAATGGCCACTTGACGCTTGCTTCATCAGCAAGGAAATCGCCATAAATTCACCAAATTTACAACAGGAATAAATGTTTAAAGCCTGGTACTTCATGGTCCAAAGGTATTGTTTATTGTGTACTGGTTGTGTTCTTAGAGTTTTCTCCTTGCATCTTTTGTTAGTTTAGTATTTGCACAACCTTTTGTGGACTTTGTCTAGCTTGGATGTTGGATCAGCTGCAATAATAAGGCTCACCTTTTGTTGAACATTCAGCTTTCAGTATCCTGCAGTATCCTTGGGTCTGAAAGAACCTCTCTACAATCTAAACTACAATCAAATTAATCTGTTGACAATAAGTAATTGCGACAATATCGGAATAAGCATGTTTATGCATGTTTTTGTGTGTTAGAGCCCTGCCTTCAGTTCGGGAGATAAGGCTTGCGATAAGGAGGAAGCGGATGAGGTTGAAATGAGGGAGGAGAGAGAGCAGTGATGGAGGAGGAGAAAGACATAATGAGAAACAGATGATGATATATTATACATTATACATGTACAAATGTTAAATGGTCTTATATAGTTTGAAAGAGTTATCTGTGATCTTTAAATTCAAAGTAACTTAGAAGGTGTACGACGTATGTGGCTGGTCTCTAGCCACATACATAAAACGCGATTAGACTCAACGGCGATGTTCATCTCGGCTACTGTATTCAAGACGGCGGGGCAACATGGTAGCTTCCACAAACTGGCATCTGCTCCTATGTATTTTTAATGGATTAATTCTTAATTTAGTTCATGAGAACGCATCAATTTGTTGGACGACGTAATTACACACTAATCTATGTATATTTATGAGTACAATATCCTTTTTTTTCTATTAAATAGACTCAAAAAATGACTGACTCTACTTAAGATCATGGCTGCTACAGCCAATTTGTGTACAATATTTGTGGTGATGGTTGTATTGTGGAGCATTTAAAACATTATCTCAGAAATAATGTGGCTTGCTGTGCAGTTAATGATGCTAACAGACCTTACCATCTTTGGGGATTAATATTAGGAAATTTTAAATGGTATGCCACTGAATACTAATTAAGAGCTGTCCAATGCACCCATAAAATTTATAGATACACCTTGTTAACCAAACTTACTATCCATCCATTTTCTTCCACTTACTTAATTCAGAGTTAACTGGGCAACTGGGAGCCTATCCCAGTTGCCATGGGGCGAGAGATGAGGTACACCCTGAACAGAGCTAACACATAGAGACAATCATTCACACCTACAGCAATTTTTAGAATCAACAATTAATCTAATATGCATGTCATAGACTGTGGGAGGAAAGCAGAGTACCAAGAAACAACATGTAAACGCCACACAGAAAGGCCCCAGCTAACCGGTGGAATTGAACCCAGGCTTTTCTTGCTGTGAGGTAGCAGTGCTAACCACCACATCATCGAGTAAACCCGAATGTGCCAACTAAGCAATATTGACCTTTGCATACAGTCTGTGATACTATAATTTAAGTGGTCTGAAAGAGATCTAGACTCTGTTGTTTTGGGTTTAAAAGTAACTAGCTCATGATGAGAGACTTTTAGCCCTTTTCCACTAGTACCTACTTGGCTCGGCTTGACTCGAAGTGGCTCGGCTCAGTTTTTAGGGTTTTCCATTAGGTGGTAGAACCTGGTACCAGGTACTTTTTTAGTACCTGCTTGGCCGGGGTTCCAAGCGATCCGAAAATGTGACGTCAACGGACTGCATGTCACTGATTGGCCAGGGATTGACGTCACTGGATGAGTCATTAGAGCGACTCCTTCACGATTCAAACTCGCCATTTCTGAAACCGGGCAACGAGGGAAATGGCTACACACAAACAACACCGTGTTTCATCTCACCGCCCGCAGCCTTCTCTGGCTCTCTTCTTTTACCTTGACAAAAAGCCATCGACCGAGCCGCCTCCATGTCATTTATTGTTGTGTGTTTGTGTCGCATATAAATGAAGTCAGGAGACTTTCAGGACGCATCGCTATAACGACCCCACCCACGCTAAAGTGGTACTCAATTGTAATGGAAAACCCCCGAAACTGAGTCAAGTTGAGTCGAGTCACGTTGAGACGAGCCGAGTAGCTACTAGTGGAAAAGAGCCATTTGGCCAATTACAGGTCTTTTCAGACCATATTAGTAGATTGCTATTAAGTAATATAAAGACTAAAAAAAGTCTATAAAAAGTCATGGTTAGCCATAGGACTTTGACATGGAGGAGAGGGTTTCAATTTCTTTGTGGCATCAAAAGTCAACATTTATCTTTAATTAGCCTGCTAACATCAGGTGGGGGGAGCTTAGAAAGAGGGCAGGGCTACAGGAGAGGGAAATTTCTATTTTTATTCTAGAATGTTTTGGTATATACATACATACATATATAAAATTCTGTGTTTTGTAGATTTCTGCTTACTGCATCTTTAAGGAATACAAAATAATTTTGTCATTATACTTTTCATTTAGCATCGACTCGCTAACCTTCATGTACATGCAGAGAACTCCATCTCTTAAAAAGCTACATCGAAGAGCCACCATCAGGTGATTTTCTAGTCTAATGTTCACAACAATGAAAAAAAAATGGTTGAGGATCAACATTCACCGAATTTCCAGGAACTTCATTTGACAAGTGACACAGCAGTTCTGCTCATTGTGTTTACTTCCATTTCCCAGTTTCACCCTAGCATTCACACTGCTTGTCTTTTGTGTAGTTTTTCCCCAACCAAATAGGATAAAAAGTTAATAGAGGAGAAGAACCTCAGGGAGCAGATGAGAAAACAGTAGTCACGATTCAAGCCACACACAATTTGATGACATGACCAGACAAATCAATAGGAATTCATTGTGAGAAACCCCTCAGAGCTCCACTGACAGAACAAAAGAACAATTCAGTGCTGTCGAGCTGAAGCGGTAATGGTCCAGTAAAGTCATTCTCCTAGAGGAATCAAACCATGCGTGCTCAAGCAGTGTATTATCCTTCCCATGGCTTACCCCCCGCTGCCAACCCGCGTTCATCACCGACCAGGGGCACCAAATTCTGACAGTGTTGTTTTCTGAAACACCATTGACAATTTCAGGGGAGTTGAAAACAAGCAGCAAAATGAAAAGTTTGCAGAAAGACACAGAAAAAAAAGTGTCTCTGCTTTTCTTTGTGGCAGCCAAATAGCTGTTTTTGTTGAAATTGCAGAGAAGTTGTAACCACTTTGTAAATTTGAGAGAGATGCAAGCAGCTGCTGCCGCTTCCAGCTACTGTTAGCAGATGATGCCAATCTTTGATTCAAGTGTGTGTATGTTGCTGATGCAAGTTCATGTAAAAGCTGAATGTTACTTAGGAATAGTACCCACATACTGTATTTTAAACTACTGTTCTAATGGTTTATTAATGGTCTAGTGGCTTCTACAAAATGTACACTGCAAGACTTGTTCTCCTAAGTCTGACCACCTAGACTGTGATGGCACTTTTTGTTGGCCTTTTGTTGGTTTGTCCAAATATGACACCCAGTTTAGCTAGCATGGCTGTAAAAGATGTTGTCTTTTATCCTTATTAGTAACAACCATTTTGCCACCTAAACACTTCTCTGAAAGCAGGGTGTGGCTATAACAGAGACTATACAGTTAAGTCTATAGTTTTTTGCACAAAGACACAGTTTTTACCCCTCAGCCAAAAAGGCTGATGGGGTATTGTTGTCACCCTGCCGGGTGGGCGGGCAGGCAGCGTGGACACCCAAGTTTGTGAATGTGATAATTCAAGAAAGAAGTCACCTAGTACTTTTAAATTCATACCGTAGGTGCATCTACTAAAAATCTCGGACGAGTTCGAATCTCGGTGACCTCGACCTCAAAGTGAAGGTCAGAGGTCAAGTTTTCAGAAAATCTTGTGAATACGATTACTAGAGAACGAAGCAATGTATTTTCAAATTCATACAATAGGTGCATCTACTAGGAGGCCGAGGGGTGGCAATGGTGGCCACCAATATTTTTATAATTTTGCCACTGTACACCACCAAAGTGGATTGTACATCAAATAATCAAGATGTGAAAGTTGAAGTGCCAACTTTCAGCTTTAATTCAAGGGATTTAAATAAAGTATTGTGTTAATTATTTAGGAATTACAGATATTTTTATACATTGTTTTAATGGTTTAAGGATGGAAATTCTTTGCAGTCAATGACTGCCTGAAGTCTAGAACCCATGGGCATCACCAAATGCTGCATTTCCTACCTTGAGATGCTTTGCTAGACCTTTACTACAGCCACCTTCAGTCGCTGTTTGTTGGTGGGTCTCTCTGCATTCAGTTTTGTATTTTGTAACCGAAAAGCATGCCCTACTGGGTTGAAATCAGATGACTGACTTAGCATTTCTTTGCATTACTTATTGGGTCATTATCTCCACTTATTTCCACTGAAAAGCGCTGTCTGATCAGTTTTACAGCATCAGAATCCAAGCAGAGAGTATAGCTCTGTACACTTCACAATTCATCCTGCTACTTCTGTCAGCAGTCACATCCTCAATAAACATTAGTGACCTGGTTCTACTCGCAGCCGTTACCATAACACTGCCTCCACCATGTTTGACGGATGATGTGGTATGTTTCGGATCATGGGCTGTGCCTTTCCTTCTCCATACTTTGAGCTTCCCATCATTCTGGTACATCTGTCCAAAGATTTTTTTCAGAACTGTGCAGGCTCTTTTTGGTTGTTTACCATCAAAGTCTAATCTGACCTTCCTGATCTTGAGTGTTCTTGAGTAGTTTGCACCTTGTTGTAAACCCTCTGTATTTCCATTCATGAAGGTGTCTCTTGATTGTAGACTTTGACAATGATACGCCCAACTCCTCGAGAGTGTTCATGACTTTGTTAGATGGAATTATGGAAATAATTCTGTTTCATCAATTTTCATCACTCACTGGTTTACGGACTACTGTTTTAAAGACTTGACTTCAGTATTTTTTCCACTGCTGTATTGGTTTTTTTTTTTACTTTAAACTGGATGTGACCATATTTTGAGAAGAATTTAGTGCTGATCAGCTAATGCTAGCACTAGCTTGGTCAGCAAGGTAGCATACCCTGCTAAACTGTGTACAATACTCTAAATAGGACCACATCACGCTGTATAAAGTAAGCTACATGTTGAGAAAACATTGGTAGGTTATGTTGAGTAGGCACAGTTACATTTCTCTCATCAGTATTACTAGCCTACTCAATAAACATTGGTTTTATTTCCTGATAGCTATTTAAAGAAATGGGAGTTCATGATAAACAAAGCAGCGAGAGTAGCTGAATACTGCTAAATGGTTTTAACACCAACATAGGCAACGTGCCCCAAGACAAATTAATGTTTAAATGAGCAGCCAGGTAGCTGTACAACAGACGGCGGTAGCAGCGTGTGGGTTCTTTAGAGGCTTCAGCTTTGTTAGGGGCATGCCTTGTTCCTATTACAAAACTTGTTCAATTAAATACCTCTTCACTTGATTAACACAAGCAATCTTAATTAAGACATAATAAACCAATATGAAGAATCATCACTGGCAATCACTGGCAGGTATTTATTGTGCAATAAATCACCTAGATATCTTCATGATTAGGTCAACCTCACGTCATGTTTCAAAACTGTGTCCTAGACTAGAGCAGGGAGACTTTCTTCTCACTTGTGTCCTGTCCTTCCTGACCTGACATTAACCCTCGAGCTGGTTTTTAACTCTGCAGCAAACCCTTAAGGAGACCATGCTTCAAAATCTCACCTGACCTCATGTTTATTCATGTGTGTAGGAGAAACATGAAAGGCCGCTTCACGGCCAAACTAGCCAGGCAGAACTAAGACGATCACCCGAGAGATGGGAGAAGGAAAGAGCCTAACATTTAATTTAATATACACCCCATGGAGAGTGAGTGCAGGTGACAGTGAGAGGTTGGATAAGGGCAAAAGAGTACCTTTTAACATGGCTGGCCTGATGCAAACTTTGATGCAGCTGCCCTCTGGCCCTGCCGTGCAGACTACTGAACCACGTGGG
>VUQS01075231.1:4308-19209 GCA_015108495.1 Heterochromis multidens
CCCCTCCCAGTGGGCAGTCAGTTCCGTTGTGTTTTGCTTCCATCTGTTCCCCCCCTCGCTCTCCCTCTTCACACTCAGTGTTTCTCTTTCTCTCTGAACTGACCTCATACTGTAGAAGTGTGGACCACGGACCGGGCCGCCTTGATGCGAAGCCTTACCTACCTCTCGAAGTCAGTCAGCGTTTCTAAGACGGTGTGAAACTTTCCAAATGGATCTAACCTGTGAAAGGATACTGGGAAACCAGCAGCTGAGGAAAGGCTAATAGTAGGAATGGTCTCTCTGAGGTGAGTGACAGGTTATCCTGGCCTTTGTGTGGATCAGTAAACTGACAAGGCACAGAGTGTGGCCTCAGGTTTTGGATGTGTGAACTGCTTTAATAATTATTGTAAATATGGTTATAGACCTCAGTGTGTCTGTTCTCAGACATTACCGAACACCAAGTTTTGTTTTTGTTTTTTCCTTTTTAAAAGGCCAGGTCTTTATTTAATCATAACTGCAGAGGTTGCTCCTCCAAACCCAGTCTGGCCGGCGATTATACAACCCAAAGTTTCAATTTAGCATGACTCTAATGGCACCTTTTGCCAACTTGTCTAATTAGACAGCATGGCAGCCTGCTGCAGTTAGTTTCTGTTTCAGCTTGAGAGATGCTGACCATTATTTTTGTGTTTAAAGCTGTGAGCGTGTAGTGACGGTATTATTCTTCCCTATCTTTAAAATGCCAGTAGATCCAATTTTAACAGATTTATCAGTGTTTTCAGAGCTGTTTGGTTAGAAATGCATTGTTAGAAATCGGTACAGAGAGACCTTAAAAAGATGTAGACACAGTGGGTGTTTGATAATTAGCATTAAATACAACACAAATCAAATCTGACAGCTTGTAACTGAAACATTGTTGCTTTATATTGTAATACAATAACACACAAACATACACTTTTACCAAAGTGTTTGGTCTGTGTGTGTGTGTATGTGTGCATATACTCGTGTGTTCTCCTTTGTGGTGTGTCCTCATTTGAGGAGTCCTAACTGGAGCACCCAGCTTGTGACGGGGACAGATTTAGACTTATATTTTTGCTTTCTCCCCAGAAGAAAGTGAACTGACCCAATAAAGTTACCATTAAAATCTCTGGCATGAATAGGATGTCTTTAAATACTGTTTGAATCTGTTTAGCAGTAGAATGCCTCTAGTATCTTTTTGATATTATTACAATAATATATAAACTTTAATTTTGTCTCTAAAATTACAATGAAATGCATATGTATGTTTATTAAATGCATTTCTCTATGTGGAGGAACTTGTATATATGTGTATATTATTTAAGCATGTGTCTTGTGTTTCCCTAATGGGAGAAAAGTCCCCCTGTCTGGTCTCCTTTCCTGGAGCAGGACCCCTGTCCTGCATTTTAATCTGAGGCTGAACACAGCTTCCTTCTGATATCCGCCACACATGCTCTCATACTAACTCAACACACAATAACTCCGTGTATATACACGTAACGCACACATTGTGGCCCGGCACATTACTTTCTCTTCTGTTTCAGGGCTTTATACTTTAACAATGTGACATTTTTTTTGTCAGTCAAAGATCGTTGAATAACCCCCACAGACAAATCTAACTTCTGGACACCAGCACCTTCTTTTGTGTTTGCGTCATGTCATTTATCTGCCTTTTCTTGATACAAAAACAAACTCACTGCACAGTTGAATACTGAAATTGCCTCCTATCATAAATACTTTTCCTGGGTTCTGCTCCAGCCCTGGTGCCACCCAGCTCTATCATTAGCTGCGGCTGTTGCTGTTGACGACGTTGTTCTTGACGTAGATGCTTGAGTTATTTCTGTGTCACTGTTGTTGTTTTGTCTGCTGGAATGGCGAAGACACTCCTTGTTTTCCTGGACTCTCCTTGCAGCTTCCCTGGCCAACTTTGAAGGATTCCTGCTCTTTTATAAGCTCTAGCTGGTGCCTCAGTCAGATTTCTGGCTGGGAGGAGGCAGAAATTCCTGAACTTGTTCTGGCACTGAGGATGGACTGCTGCAGCCTGAGGGAATACCGTCCGAGAATCTGAAAGACTCATAAACCTAAGGAAGTGGGGGAAAAATCACTGTATAACATTAGATAATCAGGATTGTAGATTTTGCTCTCCTAATTTGTTAAATTTGTTCTAACACACTGAATGCTAGAATTTCCACACATCTGCTCATGATTTATAGACTGTGTTGATGCACAAGACAGACAGGCAGTAACAGGACAACAACTTGTCACATCACAGGTGGTATGTTAAGAACAGTCAGTCTGTGTCACTTAAAAAGACCAAACTGGCCTGCATGTGGGTCAGTTGTTGCAAAATCATTCTGTTCAGCCAAGCTTGGTTCAATTCGTCACAGCTTATTTTATAAATTATACCAAGGATCCAGGCTGAAATTTGAAGACATTTTTATTTTTCCATACCTCTGAATTATAGCTCACATGTGTGACAGTTCTTAGAGCACTGCGTTTGAAGAAACTGTTGACTAATCCTAATCTCTGTATACAGATTCTGCATATGAATATGCGGTGGACAAGGTTTTTGGTACTGGAAGCTTTCTCTGTTTTAGTCCACTTGCAGTACAAGTAGTGTTTACCAATCAGGTCTGAACAGCCTTTGGCGGCATGCAGGCAGTCCAGCAGTCCAGGTGGAGACCGAAAGTTGAACTGTAATGTAACCACTTTCAGTTTCTGTTGGTTGTCTCGTTTCAGTAAGCATTCACCATATATTGTGTTAACTAATAAGCTTAGAGGTGCTGGTACTGGAGGTGGATTTACCCTGTTACCTTGATTTGAGGCAGGTTCCCCTTTTTTCAGTCTTTGCTAAGCTAAGCTAATCATCTGCTGGCCTGCAACTTTATATTTAATGATAAGAGTGGAATGGATCTTCTCCTCAGTTCTCTGCCATACACTTTTTTTTCACAAACCTTTTTTATAGATTTTCTTTAAGTTTTGCTGACATTGTCAGAAATTGTGGTCATATTATTGAGGCTATAAGCATGGTGCAGCACCGTATACTGAGCTACATTATGTTGAAAAGCATTCCCAAAATGATGTCACCAGGATATTGCTGTTCAGTCTGCTTATTGGGCTAATGATTATTGAACAATATTGACATACTGAACAGCTGCTATTGCATGGAGAGGTTCTGCATTAAAAACCTGGAGTCTTAGATTTAATTTGAATCAATAAATGCATTAACATAATATATGGAACAACTTAAAATGGCGAACAAAGGCATCAGATGTTTTGCAAAGGCCTCCAAATTACCTTTGTTTACATTCATGTGACAAAGCCCCCGAACAGCAGGGGGACAGAAGGAAGTCAGGAGAGCGCAACCAAACTTTTGGACACACTTTGCCTGTTTCCTTTATTTCCAACTGAGTGTAAACATTTTTCAGTCAATGGCAATGATGTTTCCCTAACCTTGACCACATGGTTGTTCTAACCGGGATAACAAAGGTTGTCTTAATCATAGCTATAGTGATATTGCTTCTATTGGATTGTAATTTGGAAGATATGTTGGATACAAAATATGCAGCATCTGATATTGTCAGAGACAGAGGAATTATTTTTTAGCCTTTGGGGTGAAAAGGGACAAAGCTGTTTTTTAAAGGGTTGATGAAGAGCTCAGGCGGCAAGAACAAAAGCTTTAAGTGTTTGTGACACTTAAAGAGTCTGTGTTAGGGGAAGGAGTGAGTGTGTGTGTGTCTGCTGATGATCCATCTCAGTAATGACAAAGACAGATAGGGTCACACAGGGAGGGGGGAAACTATATATGAATGACCCCTCCACCCACAAACTCCTGTCATTAGTCACAGTCGTTCTCGTTCCCTGAATCCATTTCTCTCTATATTCTCACTTTACGTTTCCTTGTTACCACAGAAACATTCAGCCCTCACTTTAAAATGTGAACAGCTGAGAAAATGAAGCTGTCAGGCTGTCCGAGCTGGAGATTAGACCTGATTTCACACACATGCAAACAGATTCAGTCACCCACTGCCCACTGAAATAACAGCCACCAAATTAGTTCTCCACCTCTCTCCGCCTGTACCCCTCCTTCCTCCAGGACATGCAAAAGAGGTTGGACAATTTTTTTAAATTTCTGATTACACACTTGCACGATAAAACATTTTCAAGTGGCTGTGGTCTTTGAAGTCACAAGTTTACAGTGCTATTAATGATAGTTTGTGTGTGTGTGTGTGTGTGTGTGCAGCAGTAAAAGCTGATAAGAGTGTGTGTGAACCCTGTGCCCTCCTCCAGTGTTTGCACTGCCCAAGTGTTATGAGGAATGGAGTGGTTTATTGACAATAAGCATTTTCTTCTCTTGCTCCCTCCCCTTTTCTCACTCCCTCACTGTCTTTCCACATGCCGCTCAACCATGGAGATGGATACCTTGATGTTGTCATAGTGACCACTAAATCGCAATGGCCCCGATTATCTTGGCAACCCCACAAACCTTCAAACCATCAGCTATGACTCTGGATGGACGAAGGAAGTCTTGAACTCTTACTGCATTGCTATAACTTCTTGTTGGCCTTGAAAAGGAGGAAGGCCTCTTGGGAAATCACTGAGTTGAGAGGGCTGAGACGCAGAAGGGAAATGACACTGGAGCAGAGCTGAGTGAGGGCGGTGGTGCAGCGAGCGATTTAGCCATGTAGTATAAACTGCACTGCAAATGGGGAAAAATATTATCATCTGGATTTAGTTACATATTTTACCTAGAATTGTGTTAATTAATAGTTTAAAAGCTGAGTACCAATAGACTATTGATCTTTGTTTCCAGATACATAGTGTTGTTAAAAAAGAGCTTACACAATGGAAAACATGCCCTTATTTTTTTTTAACGTGTCACAGTCATCATATTCAAAATGATCATATATTTTTTTTAAATAATATGTATTTTGTATAATACAAGACTGCACAGGCTAAGTAAGTGATCCCTGAGATTCCCTGGTTTTCTTATTGTTTTGGGCTCTTGGCTGAACAAGATGCACTGATGTTTTATAGAGCATGAGAACCATAAGCTGGGCTCTGTCTTTCTTGATAGAAAAAATATTTCAGTGTCTGCCAGATTAGTTTTTTGTTTTTTTGTTTTTTTTACATTTTGTGAAGTTAACAGCTAAGTTGTTAAACCAGTCTTTTTATTATTATTTTTTTTAAATCAGTATCCCCTATAATTAACACCTCCTCTTTAAAGCACTATATACATGTATTGCCATGATAATCATATTTATTATAAAAGGTGTTCTGGATTATTTTTCTAGTTAACATCATGCAAGGGAGGAGCATACAGGGGGCATCAGATAAGGAAGAATGTGGCTGTAGATTTCTGTCATCAGCAAGTCACGCTTAGCTGAACTGAGGAGTTTAGACGTTCCCGCTGCATGTTTGCCAAGCTGGAAGTGCTCATCGTGTGTGTGTGTGTGTGTGTGTGTGTGTGAGGGGTGAAAGGTAGCAGAAAGGGGAGTGGCAGGTGGATAGTTTGGATTTAGAGTGGAGCTTTAGGGGCTTCGTGGGTCAACGAACCCTCAAGTCATTAGAGAGAGAGGTCGTGCTTCTTGAGGTCTGGTCCTTGTGTGTTTGTGTTTGTGTGTGAGAAAGAGAAACAGAGAGAGAGAGAGAAAAGTCCAAGGGGTCTCTATTATAGTATTTGTGAGGAGAAGAGGTTGGCCGTTAGCAGGACCCCATGCTGCTGGGATCAGTTGTTATCATTAGAGAGGGACAACAAATAGGCAACATATTTGCTTTAGTGTGTGAAACTGATGGTCCATTGTCTCACGTGTGCCATCCTGATGGGACACACGGCATGTGCTGATTTATAAGTGCCCTGTGAACTTATACACGGTGCACCTTTAGAGCAGTGGTTCCCAAGCTGAGTGTTGTGACATCCACAAGGGTTGCATGATGAATCTGAGGGATCCTAAGAGCGGAAGAAAAAAGGAGTCATTTCCGCTTAAAAAAGTTGTTTATTACTGTGACACATTGCTTGTTCAATCTGCGTACTATCTGAATACTGCCAAGCCCTCATTTCTCCATATAAGGAAAAACATTTACCTCCAGAAGAAGTGGAGAAAGTGGTGACAGTGTTGCAAGGGAGAAGCCTGCACCTCTAAGGCAGGAAAACAGGCGAAAGTCTGACTGAGGAAACTGAAACAATTGTGTCCAAAGAGGAAGCCAGAAAAGGCTTAACTTTCCAAACTGTTTCCACAGGGGAAAAAAATCCAAATTCTCCAGCATCTGTGGGATAGTGCCAAGAAATTATACTGATGACCCCTAGCAATAATAGAAATAATTTTTAATGAAAAATAAGATAATTTAAGATAAGATGAGATAAGGAATACTGGAATATGTTTCAATTCAAAGGTTAAAGCCTACTTAAGTCCATTTAGTATTTTATTTACTTTACATGCATTTTATTTGTTTTTTATTTAATTATAATTCTGAGCATTTTGTGGCTTATGGTGTTTTAGAAAACTGTTGATAATGACCAAAAGGCAATAATAATATAGCAATAATAGTTACTGTTATCGATGGTGGTAGTAGTGGTAGTTGTATGCATTTTAAAGATTTGTGTTTTAAATTGGCTAAGACAGCCAGGCTTTCATTCGTTCATCACATGGTCAAAGGCACTTCTAAGTTTGTTCTTAAAGTACAAACAATTTTAGGTACAAAAATATTGATAACTCACTGATTTGTGTCTGAAATATTCGTACACATGATTTACACAGAGATTTGTGCGTATGCACTGTTAGTAAATGAGGGCCATTGTTTTTTCCATCTGCAGTAACTTGTATTTGACAGTATGGCCCTATTTCTGTGGCCTCCATGTCTTTCAACATGAATACATGGAAAGATGGCGGTAGTGAGAGCAGCAGCAAGACTCCTGTACAAAACAGACCAGCTATAAAGGACAACAGATGTAATATTGATTAATTAAGTTCAATTAATTAAGCTGGGGTCGAGATGCTTTGCAAAGCGGCTTGCAGTTGTGCAGCAACTGTGCGCAGGATAAAACAGGTTAATAGAACAGCCTGTATGAGATTTACCAATTGGATGTGTAGGAGAGTATCAACAGAGCCATGAGTAGAAGCAGGCTGGCAAAGAGATCGGCTGATTCCCAGATCGCAGCTGAGTCTGACTTGGTGGCGTGCCTAAAATAACTCTGTTCCTTTAGATAGGGCTGTGTATTAAACATGTGTATTAAACACTTGTCATGTACTGATTAATGAGGTTTTAATAGTCTGAAGCAGCACTTAAACTACATTTTTTTACATGTGTTTCTTGGAGTGTCCAACTCAACAGATGAGAATGATGAAAATTTAAGTGCCTGGAAGGAAAATAAATATTTTCACTTTTCTCTAAGGAGATTCAGAAAAACATAAAACTCCTGCTTTAATCCTTAACCAAATGTGCTGCAGCTATATTATGGCATTGTGGAGTATATTTTTATAGAAAACATCATTAAAGCAACATTAAAGGGATATTCCAGTGATTAAAAATGGCAATTCTATACAGTTGAGGAGCCTTTATGTGAAAGATTAAAATGACTAATGGTAACATTTACTTTAACCTCCTATTATTATTCTGACTCCAAAAAAGGTGTAAGAAGAATCCCACAATTAGGATGGTGTATTGTCTTTAAGAAGACCCTCCCCAGCTACTAACTGCCACACACCTACAGTTTGATATGCAGGCTTTCTGTTAAATATTTGAATGTTACACCCAAGACCACCATAATGATCTTAAAGTTTTCAAACTTTAGAATCTGGTTTAACATTTTGTGTTCTCGTTCCGTCCAGCCTTTCTCTAATCTGGGCACAATGAGCAGTGCAGTGGACGAGGAGCTTTTGTCTGAGCCGGCTTGCAGCCTATTGATCAGCCGTAACCCCCTCTCTTCCTTGTAAAGTGCATATATGAGTGTGATCTGTGGAGCTGTGCGCTAACAACAGCCGTTCAGCTGCCTGCTGAGCATGATGGACATGCACACACACACAAAAAGGGTGCCGCCTGCCCTACAAGGCATTGTACACCATGCTAAAAGTTTTATTTTGGAGTACAAGCATAAAAGAACAGGGAGAAATGAAGTAGGGAAAAGATAAAAGAAGGAAAAGGGGAGAGGAGGCACTTAATGTGGAACTCCCAGCTCCTTGTAATTTGCTGCGGGAGAGAGAGGGAGAGGAGGAGTCAGGGGGAGGGGAATACCCAGCAGGGAGGGAGCAGGAGAGCAGAGGCCACTCACTCCGACATACACACTCTCTCATGCAGGCACACACATGAACTCTTACAGACACACACATGAACAAAATAGATGCATTGCCACAGAAGAGAGGGGGGAGAGAGGCATTCAGGAAGGCAGACAGAGGAGATCCTCAGCCAGCTGAACTAAGAGAAAGAAAAGAGAGAACATCAGCCTGAGGAGTGTGTTCAAGAGAAAATCCAGCCTCAGTGTGTTTGCTCCCCTGTGTGTTTTAGTAGAGCAAACTGCATGTTGGATCCCTAGAAAAAGGATTCAGAATGACTGGGAAAATTTTGGAAATCTAGGAGATTTTTTTTTTTTTTTTCCAGATTGTGCTGGGAATACTGTTTGGAATAATCTGAATATGTGACCCTCGTTGGAAATCCTGCTTTCCTTTCTGAACCCGTTTGTCACTTTTCAACTCTCATTCAGTTACATTTTTGTTGAGGGAGAGCTCAGCCAAAATGCCTACTGGTAAGTAGGAGCTTTTTATTTTATTTTATTTTTTTATATATATTCAGTGATATTTCCCAGATTGTCTAACTTGAATACATATTTCCCCAGAGTTTTATAAAGTGATGGGGCTGGCTTTTGCCCGCAAAGGTTTTTCACGTCTGCACATCTCTTCACGGGAGTTAAAACCATATTTATGTTGAATAATATCTGGCATATGGTTCTGTTTGGTGAAATTAACTCTGTGGTGAACATTTGTTTGATCAGTAAACTCAAAAAAGTATAAAACGCAGTCCTTTTCAAGTGGCAACTGGTCAAACATCAGACAGCAAGATATGATTACAAGGTCTGCTTACTAGCCTCTGAAGGGTTGGTTGTTTATCCTGTTAGCTCTTTTGCTGGGTGTGTGTAATATTTGTCCACAGCTGACAGCGCTGTGCGAAGTGTATTTGGAGCGTTGGTCTCTTGTCAGCGCTATTCAGTGAACAGTGTCTTCTGCTTGTTCTCCTCACCTCTGGCTTTGAATGGAGCATGTTTGTTTTCTCGTAGACTTTGTGAGTTAAATTCCTTGTGATGCTGAGATGATGGTGTACACACAGCCTTTAGTTTTGTTTTACAGTGGTTATAAATGTTATTTACTTGTTAGCAGTTACAGATACAGTTCAGCTGCTGCAGAACACTGCAAAACATGAGGTCTGTTTATTTACCGAAGAACTTCACTGGTAACTAAATTCAAAGCATCCATTCACATCTTCATGTAAATTATCCTTGACAAAAATATAATATTTTTCTACTTTGCTTCCATATCCTCATATCTCTGAAAGCCAACACATGTCTCAGTTTCCTCTGACCGGTTGTAGATTTGACTGAGTGTTAAGATGCCATTCTACAGCCTGTGACCCAAATTAGAGCCTTTAAGGCAGCAGCTGGGGGAGGCTACAAATGGGCATAAGGGAGAGGAGGGGGAATAATTACCGTTTAGAGCAAACTCTTTGGTTTAGAGGTGCAGGAGACAATGGACCCCTCCGTCCTCCTCCTTGCACCCTGCTTGTCCAGTCATCTGGTCGGACACCGGCCCCCCCATCATGAGCACTTAGTGCAAGGCAATATAAGCGCACAGTGGCTGAATGGGTGGAGGTTTGGGGCAATTTAAACAAATCATGCCTCAGCCTCATCCAGCATGTGTGCATATAGAAACGGAGGTTGTGAAGTGATTAATCTTTGCAGAAAGCAGGCTGAAATCCAGCCAGGTCAGAGAATGAGGCTAGTGTGTCACACTCGGAGGGAGTGAAGGGTGTGTGCAGCAGTGGGTCATGTGGGTGTCCCAAGAGTGGGTGCGACACTGTGGGTGTCTGAAAATAGGGATGGTTTACTGGTGAATGCTTTTCTCACATCTAAACACAGGTGCTGTCAACTAAAAGTACACTACACATTCCTCAAGTCCACAGTGTCAGTAACAAAGAGTCTCAGCCAGAGGCTCAGCTTTTAACTCGCATCTTGTAAACTTGAAGATAAGACGTGTTAAGCTGTGTACATAATGTGTGTGTAAATGTACCTATGTGTGGTGGTGGTTTAATCATTAAAAGGGTTTTACTTAATTATGTGAAAGAAGCCATTTGTTGGTAATTATCCTGCCAGCTGTGTATGTTGACTTTAACCATTTTTGTGAGGCCATGAAACCCCAGGGGTCTTCAGGCTTTACCAGTGATAATGTGCAAAGGGATGTTTTAAATTGTGTTTGGAAATGTGTTTGGAAATGGTTGAAGGATGTACAGCTTGTTGCACAGAAACACATTCAAGAATGAAGGCTTGATTTTTCCCTCATCAATCCTCCAAAATTTCTGCATTACAGCACATGTCCTGGTCATCGTTGGTCCAGTGGGAAGCTGTTCAGTGGAAACTCCGCCCCATGTCTCAAATCCCATCCTTCGCCTCTCTCTGTCTCTCTGTCTCTCCCACCTCTGGCCCCCCCCCTTTTTTTCTTCTGCTCTCTACATTTGTTTGACTGCAGTGTGAAATCCAGACTGACACTTTAAGGTCCTTAGCGTCAGTTGAGATCAAGTCTATATCTCTATCAGAAACAGAGGTTGACCTTAAGTGGACGCGGCAGAAGATCGGGAGGCCAAGGGAGCAAGTACTTTAGATACTGTGCTGCTATGTCTCCACTCAGCTAACAAGAAACAAAACTTCTCCAACGTTTGTGAAAAAATTAAACTTCAGGCAAAAAGTTTAGGTGAGAATTTGGTAGATTGGTTTGAGATGGAGAGAAAATGTATTGGTTAAAGTACTACAAAAGGGAGAATTCAAAATGAGAGAGAGTGGGAAATGAAAAAGAGAAAAAACAAAGGAGTGGGTGTTTTTGACCTTTGGCTTCTTTTCTCATCTTTTCTTCCTACTTTCATTCCTCTGGGATCTCTCCTCCTCATTTCTCACTCTGCTGCAGTCGCACAAGTCTGATGGCTTGAAGAGTTTGCAAAGATGCTGCCAAAGTGAAGACAACTGGGCTGTAAGCCAGTGTGTCTCTTCACTTCCATCTTGTGCTTGCATTCTGACAATGCTCTTTACGTTCTCCTCAATCATCATAACACATTCTGGATTTAGTTGCATTTTTGCATACCGGAGAAATGCATAGTCAGCAACAGGCTGCATGGCATTGAACTCATTTCCCATCTGGTAGGCCTGGTGAAGAATAAACAAGAACACACACGAGCAAACAGCTTTGATTGAAGGCTTTTTGAGATGTGCGAAGTGTGTGGTCAAGTCATGTCTGGTGTACTCCTGTCTGGGACCAAAATTCTGGTTCTTTACAGGTAAATATTTAAGCTCCTGTACTTTTCAAGGATGTTTATTAAATTGTCTGTTTGAGATGCAAACAGACATTTTGCAATGCATTAAATGTCTTTAAGGGGTTTTTTTTTCCCTGTGAAATTGTACAGATTCATCTCAAATTCTCCAACAGTTCCTACAGTACAACAGTTGGAATATAGTCTTAGCTGTACAAAAGGGACAGCTACATTCATCTGAATCTAAGTGCTCTGAGCATGAATGGCGAGTGTTATGAACACATGCGCTCCAAAAGCAAATATGAGCCCTGGTGGTCTGCAGCCATGTGCTATCTGCATACTGGTCAATGTGTATTTTTACATAGTAAAGTATATGCTTGGAGAAGCATGGTTTGAGCCTGTAGGAATGTAATGTGCAGCTCATATTTACACACAGCGAACTTGGCAGACTTACTTTATGAGCTGCCAAACATATTCAAAGGTTGAATGCATAATAGGAGGAGGGAAGAGAAGAATGACAGGAAGGGAGAAAGAAAATTGCCGGAATCAGGAGAGGGGGAGGATAGTTTTGAGAATTTGATGAAACTGACCTAAATGGAAAAAGGAGTGAGCAAACAAATGGAAGTAGGAATGGTTCAGGGGAATTGGGGGGAAAAAACAGCCCGAGCTTAGTGATATGCCTGGTCTCTCCACACTGTCATGCTGCAAATTATCATGCTGATGTCTTTCTATCGATGTTAATCTTTAACCTTTAACTCATCCTCATAAAGCGGGTGGCTTGGAGCAGTTTCTTGAGGGTTGTGCAGTGGCTGCCTTTGCTTGTAATTAGTTTTGTTCATGGTGAATTGGCTGTAAAGAATAAGATTTGATTGGGATAGCTTCTCTTGTCAGGAATGGGATGAATACTGTAAAACTGCATAGGGTGAGACCGCTAATATGAGAGCCCTTCCTCAAATATCAACACTACCAAACTGTCGTTTCCTTTCAAAACCACATTTTGTTATTGGTGAATTTATTTTTTACTTTTAGAAGTTTAGTTCACTTCCTAAAAACACAAAAGGCAGTTTATACTTTCTGCACCTGCCTTTCCAAGAGGGTCTGTCATCTGTTTAAATATCAGGCTGGACCGTCTTTTCCATGTGGACAGCACTATAAATGATTTTGGGTGCACAAACGAATTTGTGAACATGTGTATATGCATAAACAGATCTGTGTGCACATGTGGCCTAATTCACAGCATACCTGCCTTTTTGTTGGTCACTTTGTTCCCCCTGCGGCTTGACACAGTCCTCCTCACTCTGTGCAAGATTCCTTCAAGTTCAGCCAAGGCTGACCCCAAACTGAGTTAGCCCTACCAAGTGGGTATTTTCCATATTTCCAGTCTTTTCTGTTTAAAAACAAAACAAAAAAACAATAAAAAAAAACTCTCTTTTGTATTCACAGGACTGTATTTTATTGCTGAGGGATACTCCCTGGAAGTCGCATGTCGGCTTAGTTTCTGGAATCACCGTACTGCGCTCAGTTTACTACTCTTGTACAAACCCAGTGATTAGGGATACCACTTAACTTAAAATAAACAATGTGAATTGTTTTGCAGTCCAAAACCTGAAGATGACATAATACTTTAAAACATTTTGAACTTGTTTACCCTTCAGATGTTCACATCCATTACAAAGCACTCACATAGCTGTTTGTGCTGGCTGAGCTACTTGTAAGGATCCTGAGGGCCATAAAGAGAGTAGGTTGCTAACAGCTGTTTGCTGACCTCTCCAGAACAAAGAACAGTTCAGGTGACCATAAAGTGTGTTACTGAAGTGGACCGGTTAAGTGCAGCATGAGTCATTAAACCTGGCTGGACTGGTAGTGAGGCTTGTCTGACCAACTTTGTAAATGGAGCAAAATTGTCGCTGTAGCGAGTTATCATGGGGATGTGAATTCACTTCGGGTGTTCGGTTGTGTTTTAGTGACAATCTTGTGAACATGACTCACTCAACAGATTTATAGTTTAAATGGTTTGAATGCACATTAATAAGGAAAAGTGGTGTTGACTCATTTATACTTGGAATAAAGTTTTAATGGTCACTTCAGGGCATTTTACACAGTGCACAATATGCAGTTATGCTAGATAGATTTACATCTTCCTCAGTATTGCTTCTTAATGTTAATAAGACGGTGAAGTTGGTTATATGGTTGCTTGCACTTTTTTTAAACTTTTTTTTTTTTTTGAAAGGCCCCTGTTGGACCTCTTCCAGGGCTTTTTCCAAGCTCCTTTTTTTTGTAAATTATTTTTTAAAGCATTTTTCTATTGTTTTTAAAAAGAAAACTAAATAAGCACAACATATTTAGCAGATATGTTAAAAGATTTGTCCTCAGAGTTACTGAAGTTTACCTGCCCCTCAACAGCAGAACAGCTTCATCAGTTAAACAGGGAAAAAAAGTACCTAATGTAGGTACTCTCTGAACAGCTGCTGACATGGCTGGTTTAACTTGGAGTAAAATGCCATTTTATTCCAAAAGTCAGAAGCAAAACAAAGAACAGCAGGCTGCTCTTTCTGACACAGTAAAACCTACAATAAACTGCAATACAGCAACCATTTTGGTTCCCCCTCCATTGTTGTCATTGTTTTGGTCTCACAGATCCATAGTTATTCATCACTTAAGTTGCTTTTTGCATGCTTTGCTGCTCTGTTACATGCAGAATTATTATGTCAAATTCAGTTAATCTTATCCTGCAGAAACCGAAAAGAAGGTCCATTTCCTGAGTTTCTGTAGGTTTAAAGTGGAGATTGATAAGTTTAACAGTTTGTATGAGGTTGATTCAACTCTGAAAATGCTTCACTTAATTGCAAGTGAAGAGAAAAATTTAAATAAAATCCAGATGAACTGGACTGCCCCTCAAAGTATTAAAAGGTTCTTTTGTAGTCGATTTTTTTATTTATTTTTTTAAAATCCATTTTATAATACCACCACTACATTCTTTAAAGCGTAAAACACAACATGTGACTCATTTTTTTTTTTTTTCCAGTGTTTTATGCTCAGTCTTCAGTCTGGTTCCTTCTGGTTGTTGCAGTATGCCTTACAGACAGGCCTGATGTTCAACATATTAAACGTAGCTGAGCTGTAAAGCACCCCTCAGGTCTTTGTGCTGGGGTGCTTTACAAAGTTAAATGAAAGCCAGAGATTGAAGCCAGGTTGCTCCGGCACTCACTGATTCTCTCTCCCTCCACTCTGACAGGAAACCTAGCCCTTGCACACTAGCCTAATCCTCACATGCACAGACATTTGACACACACAGAGGAGACACAGTCCCAACCTGCATGCTTAGGACCATAATTAGAGATCATTTACAAGGATCAAGTTGAACATAATCTGGACACGAGGTAACTAAAGACTGGCCATCATTGC
>VUQS01075231.1:25555-46524 GCA_015108495.1 Heterochromis multidens
TCTCCTGTTCCTCCTCCTCCTATCGGAGGTGAGGAAATGGGATAGAGGGTGAAAATAGGAAGAGGGATTTAGCTTCAAGATAACAGTATCCAAAGTAGGTTAAGAAAACACTGAACAGGGCTTAGAAGCTGCACTTAATAACCCTCTACTGCTTCTACTCTGCAGCCTGCCTATTGCCATTAGTGAATCAGACCACCCAGCCCTCAGCAACCACACTTGCATTTCAAGACAGCTAATTTGTCACCAGCACTTTGGAAAAGACATATGCATTCAGCCTTTCTTCACCTTTTTAATGACAGTTTCAGTGAGTGCATCAAGGATGGATTGCACTGATTGTATCTGTGTGAAAAGGGCTTTTAACATGACAGTTAACCTACATTGAAGAGAAAACTGCAGCTAGTGGCCACCACAAGCACAGCCACAGCTATCAGTTATCAGCACTGTCCTGTGTTAGCCATTTTGCACCCACCCCTCCTGTTCCAATAATCCCATTCTGCATCCAGCAAGGGAGGAGGGTGTGACAGCCTTAACACAAATATTTACCCAGACTCCCCTGGGCTCACCTGTGTTTTATCTTTCAGCAGCAGTGTTGTGTTTTCTCGCTTTGTCTTGACTTTTTTTCCTAAATGCTCAATATGTGTTGTTAACTTGGTGAAGATGTTTTCTTAGCTTAACTTTTAACAATATAATGCACGCATTTCTTAAAATGCAGTGCACCGAGTTCCCAGGGCTACTGTACATGTGTGTGCTTGATGGTTCTGTTTAGCTTGAAATGTGTATGATGTGTGTAATGAGCCCACATCCTCATCCACCAACAATCTGATGATCCAGAAATGATCCAGTAACATCACTTGGCTCAAGTAGAGATTCTGTTGTTTGCCCTCAGCATTGTTAGGAGGAATAGTTTCCTACTGAAGGACAGAGGGAGAGCTATGTTTTTTGTGTGTGTGTAGAAAAGGAGTGTGTGTTTGAGGAGATTAATGGTTAACACAAGAAAGTATTAAGTCTGCACATGTAAAGCCTGATGCTTAACAGGAAGTGAACCTTCAGCTGTGTGTTAGTGAACTGCCCGTTGTTGAGCTTGCCGAGGCTTTGGCTGAGTGTGATGAGTGAACGGGTCAGGCCAGGTCAGCTCTTTGACCCTGTGGCTAATAAACTATCAGTTCACATATTACTGCCAACATCAACAAAATCTAAACATGACCTCCTTACGTGGCCTTAGACATAACTGCTGCCTTCCCTTTGAAGCAAGATTTCTTTCTGTAACTCGAATCCTTGACCCAAAATGTTGCCCCAAAGCTCTTGTAAAAACCTGTACACTCTTTACACTCTTTACATCCAGTTCACTTTTTCCAGTTGTCTTTGTGTTTTCTATTTCTTCACCTTTGCCTAACCAAACACAGTTTAATGGATTGCAGCTCAGGCTCAGCTAGTAAAACGACAGCGCTAACAATTAATAAATGCATAAAACGATACCTGGAACAGAAACTATAGCAACAGACTGAAAATTAGGCCGAAGGGAGAGAACATTAAAAAAAAAAAACTCTCCCTTCCTTTATTTGCTCTCTGTAAAAACACACAAGTATTGTCTGCAATGAAATGACGAGTTGTGTTTGTGCATGTCGAAGGCAGACTGGTACTTTTCTCAGTTTCAGACAGTAATGTGGTTTAAAAACACTTTCCCATTTCTATGTGCTCATAGCTTGAAGGGACAGTTAACCACAAAAATAAGTTAATATATTTTTCCTCTGCTATCCAGTTTATATTGTTTTGGTGCAAGTCGCCCGGTTTTGGAGATGTTGGTTGTAGAAATGTCTGCCATCTCTTGGATATAATGGAAACAGATGGAACTGTTACTGTATGGCTGTGCTCAAAGCACCAAAAACAATAAAAATAAATAAAATGAAATATGTGTCTTTGTCCGTCAGCTAAAGGAAACGTGGAGCACCATTAAAGTTTAAATCCTGTAACTCTGTCACTAGCAGGAGCCTCTTGAGTTTAACTTTATGGTTTTCAAATGCTCAAATGCATTTTTTTTTTTTCTGGATCTTAGAGCACCATGTGGTTTCACTGTATACAAGAGAAGACACATATCGCCAAAGGTGGGCAGGTCAAAAGGAAAATGCATAAATTTGATTTGGGGCTGAACTGTCTCTTTTTAAGATGGAATCTTTTCGGTTTACATGCACTGCACTTCTCAGTAAATGCAGCGGTGTTGTGTTGGATTTAGGTTGACAATTTTTAGCTACCTGCAGAACAGCCAAGATCAGTTGATCTATTTATTCCGTTCTTTTGAAATATATAAAAAGCAATGAAATATTTCCATGCAAAACATACAGCTCATTCGACACTGTTTCTCCCAGCTACACCTTTCACTTTCTTTCTTCGAGGCAGATTGATATCTGGCAGCGCTGTTGCAGTCATATGAGCACTCATCACTAATGTCACTGATGGAGGCAGTGATAAGAGCCGGAGTTAAAGCTTCCTGAGGCGACATGTTTTTTTTTTTTTTTTAACAAGGTGTTAAACCTGCTCTTCCCAGCAAATGGCTGACAATTTTAGGGCTAAAAGCTGTTCACCTGCTTTATCGTCTTATCAAACTGTTGACACAAATCAGCAACAGAGGAAATTGGCTTTTAGTTGAATACAGTACACCAGGGTTAAGTGCTTATACTATACTACTACTGTTTAATATGTTTTAAAAGCAAATGTTTTGTTTTCTGGATGAAGACTGTAAGAAGGATTGGAGATAGAAGAATCCCTAGTTGAATCACCACTCTTTTCAGCAAAAAGTGCTTTGGCTCATGAAGGTGTGAATTTATTCTGGAAAAGTAACATAGTTCATAAGATTGTTCCTAATGATATTTTGGTTTTGATATCCAAGAATGATATAAAAAAAATCAGATTCTCTTCAGTCATGGATTTAATATTTGTCATCTTAGCAGGTCTAGTTGTTGGCAAAAGACTTTTTAAAGTCTGAAGAATTGGACAGGCTTCTTAAAATAATAAACCATAACTAAAATAAAAACAAAACCTTCTCAATTCTTTCTATAACTTCTAAGAAAAGAAAAATGTATACTACGTCAGCATAAAGATCAGAGAGTTTGAATATGTCTGGACATTGTCAGTATGATTCTTTGCTGTCTGGCCAGCACCGTGCAGAGGAGAATCAACTGTCTAAGGGAGGTTGAAATCTTCCGGGGTCTGCAAGAGTTTATGTGGGTGGGCTGTCATATGTGTGCTGAAGCTGGTCCCAATTAAGATGTCAACCCTAGTCCTTCTAACAGACTGTTGCTTCTTTCTTTTTGCAGGACTACTTGGAGTGCATAAGTAACCAGTCGAGACTGGCCTTGAGCTCTGAGGATAAAAAGTCACTATTTGGCAACATCCAGGACATCTACCGCTTTAACAGGTACAACATAGAGCTACAAACTTCGACTCAAGTCAGACATAAGCAACAAAAGTGATGAATAAGAGTGCATGGCCTGTCTAAAAGCATTTAAAGCGAAGACACACATAGTTCCTATATTTGTTGGTTTTTAAATTGAACTGCTGGAAAAACAAACTCAGAAACAGAGAGATCATGTGTCGCTAAATAACTTGAATATTAAATTAAAGTGTTTCCTTATTTTGCTTCACCCCCAGTCTCGGTTAAATGTCTCTAGTTTGTTGTCACATCCGTGGGGATCTTACACTACTAAATGACATATTTGCAAAATATTGACCAAATCATTTTAAATTACATTAAAGTACATTTATTTTCTCACAGGTAGGAACATCCATGTCATGTTGTTGCATTCATTTCCAGCAATTCTGCTCGTTTAAGTAATTTGTACTTTATGCTTGTACTTTCATAAGAGGTGTATATCACAGTACTAGCTGATTCTCTCATAATTCGCAGGATAGCCTATTGGTTTACCTTCACACATACATGTTTAACAACATCTGTCACTATTTAATTATGTTTATCCTGTGGAATCTCTCCGTAAAGTACAATAGGTTATGTGAATAACATGGAAAACCTTATTATATATCCACCTCTTTCTGTGGTACAGCTATACAGTCCAACAACAGCAACAGGTCCACATAAATTCTGCATTAATAAAGCTCATATTGTTCTGTTTTTTTTTTTTTTGTTTGTTTTGTTTTTTGATATTGTTGAAAAATTGAAGTGGAGGGAAGCTTGCAGACTACTTTTGGCAATTACCTTACACACCTACTCTCTTCACATCATGTATCAAACACACCCTAGTAACTTGGCGATATGCAGCAGCTGCAACTCAGTGATGCTACCTTGCATTGCTATCTGTTATTTCAACCGCTCTACCCCCCCAGCATCCCCCTGTAGACTCAAGTGGGGGGTTCAGGGGTTATATACACATCACTCCCCTGAACCCCCCACGGTTTGTACCACAAATATATGAAGGAGGCAGAATAAGAGAACATATCTTAATATAATGCAATCTATTGTAACACCACCACTAACTATGGACTTAGTCAAAAATAACATCTAATTGATGCCTCTGTGACAGTCAAGAAACATTGTAGGCATCATTAAGGTCTAAAAAGTGATAACCAGTTTCTTGTGGCACTGAGCTGTAAGATATCCATTAGCTGTAAAAATGTGCAGATTAAAACAAAATATGGAGTATCTGTTGGGATATATTGGGGAAGGAAGGGACTTGACTCAGACTTAGATGATGACATGAGAATCAATCTGGATTTACCACAAAGCATCTCTAAACTGCTTTGTCAAATTTACACTCACCAGCCACTTTATTGGGTACACCTTGCTATTACCGGGTTGGACCCTCTTTTGCCTTCATACTGCCTTAATTTTGGTCCATATAGACATGATAGCACCATACAGCTGCTGCAGATTTATCGGCTGCACATCCATAATGTGACTCTCCCTTTCCACCACATCCAATAGAGCAAAGGTGCTCTATTGGATTGAGATGTGGTGACTATGGAGGCAATTTGAGTACAGTAAAGTCATTGTCATGTTCAAGAAACCAGTTTGAGATGATTTGACATGGTGTGTTATCATGCTGGAAGCAGCCATCAGAAGGATGGACAGATGGACATGATCAGCAACAGTACTCAGGTAGGCTGTGGGGTTTAAACAATGCTCAGTTGGTATTAAGGGGCCCAAAGTGTGCCAAGAAAATATCTCCACACCGTTACACCACCACCAGTCTGAACTGTTGATACAAGGCAGGATGGATCCAAGCTTTCATGTTGATTACACCAAATTCTGACCCTACCATCCAAATGTCACAGCAAAAATCGAGAACAGGCAATGTCTTATACTGTCCACTAATTTACATGCCTAAATGCATTGGGTTGCTGCCATGTGATTGGCTGTTTTTAGATATTTGCATTAAATAGCAATTGAACAGGTGTACCTAATACAGTGGATGGTGAGTGTATATGTGCCGACAGCCTCTCGTCTCTCTCGGGCTCCACAAACAATGTTCAGCTAACTCTAAAACTGGACTGTGCCACCTTTTGTTTTCTATGAAAGGCATTGTTGCAGCAGCCAGGTTTCTGTATGTGTGTGTGTGTGTTTGTGTATGATCAGTCCCCATCTGCATGTTTGTCTCCTCAAGCACTGCTCCAGACCGTGTGTTTGAGTTTTCTATTCAGATGAGATGGCAGGTCCAGCATCAGTCATGGTGGTCTGGAGACACAAACACTCACTCCCACCTATTCATTTCTCAGCTGCCCCACACAGACAAACTGGCCAGTAAAAGGAAACATAAAAGCAGTTAAGAGGTCACAATGACCTCATGCTTTAGCCATGAAACAGTAACTTCAGCAGTGGCGGTTTCATTTTTTTTTTCTTTTTTTCCACACTGTGAATTTACAGCTACACAATAGGAGCTGCCTGTTTGAATTCATGGAAGTTTTGAATTTGTTCAGTGGCCTATCACCTCATTTTTGAACACCGGGATTTTACTCCTGAAATTCACTACCATTGTTGGAACAATGAACCACAGGAGAGTAATTCATATTTGTGTATTCAAGGAAGAAACAAAAGAAGGTATAAATGTAAGGCCCAGGAAACCAGTGTTAATTGCTGTGAACTTTGTTTCAGAGATCTTCTTCATGATCTTGAGAAGTGCAATGCAGACCCCGTGGCCATCGCAGAGTGCTTTGTATCCAAGGTAATGAAAGCCATGATAGTTTCCCTTGCTTCTCTCTTCCTCCATTTCACTCTTCGCAGTACTGGAAATAACTGAATACATTTAGTCAAGTGCTGCACTTTAAGGTACTTGAGTATATACATTTTATAATACTTTATATTTTACTCTTTACCCCACAATATTTATTTAACAGCTATAGTTACTTGCTACTTTACAGATTATATAAATGAAAAGAAAAACGATATGATAACAAATGTAGAATGCAACATATTGTACAAAGAAACAGTGTCACATTTCAGATCTCTGAATGTCCGAGAGACTTCAATTTATATAACCTTTGAAGGCCAAGCTCAACTGTTATTGTATATTTCACAGAACAGCAAATATTAGAGAATACTGTGGAAAAATCTGGGATTTTGAATGAACTTTTACTTGCAGTGGAGTACTTTTGCTTTGTTTTATGGGTTTAAGTAAAGGTCCTAAGTGCTACCCTGCACTGTCTCTTTGCTTGCATGGACTCTCCTCCTCTACTTGTTAAAACCTGTCTGTACAGCTGCTTTGGACACATGCACACACACATAAAAAAACATACACGAGACAGAAAATGAGAAACTAGAAATGTTTAATTATAGATAATTTCCCAAGATCAGGTGATGACATTGCTGGAATAAACTTCCTAGAAAGTGCATTGATGTAAGAAGCATTATTGTGCTGGTGCAATTGTTGGTTTTAAAAGCAGCAGCAGGGTGGGGAGGAATGACAGCACCTAATCACCTTTTTGCTTAAGAGGGATAATTGTAGTTTTCATCAAGGAAAATGGACTCAGACTCTGCTCACAGTGTCAGGGGTCCTTCTCTCTGTGTGATTCAGCCCCTGTTCTTTGTCCCTCCGTGCTCTACAAAATGATGGCACAGTTATGTCCCATTATAATGTGCTGCATACCAGCACTTTGTCTAAAACACTTTGCATTCCCTCCCTTTCCTTCTGCAATTACACCAAATACCGCAGAGCAACTGTCTGACCATGTACACAAAAAAAGTCACAGTTAGTGTCACAGACTCTCTAAATACAGCAGCTGTTGTTGAGACAAACTGGTTTTATGGCAGCCCACATCACCACTCTGCATAATTAACTGAGAGCTATAAACAAACCAGCCTCATGACATCTTGTAACCAGCTGATTAATCTTACAGTTAGCAAAAAGAGGTCTCAAAGTAAAATGGCAGTCATGTGGGGAAAAGAAGCTTTTTGGTGACAGATAATGGTTCATACTGTATGCTTTTAAATGTGCAAAGCTGATTTAAATAAACAAAATTGGGATATTTATTGGTTGTTTGTGCAGGCGACAAACTGGGAGACAGCCAGCTTGAAAGCGAGCCTCAGGCTTCTAAAAACACATCCGTACTGATGACGTCTCCTCTTGTAAGACTTGCAGATACCCATTAAAACCATTTAAAATATTCTGCTTTTACTGGAAGTGGTAGCAGGTTCCTGTCCTGTCTTGCTGTCAGTATTTATGAACAGAGTTTAATTATAGTTGTAAGGCAATATGTAAAAATTCTTCTTCTCACAAAGCACCTGAAATTTCCAGCTCATATCTAACTGGCACAATATCCATCATGGCCTTGATTTAAGTGGTTTCTCTTATAATGTGAATGTAATGTATGTAATGTTTTAGTCTACAAAGAATTACCAGGACACATTTTACACAACCTAAAGGTTGACGCACTACATTTTCACTCAGAATGAATGAAGGAATAAAATTAGAGATGAATGTGCACTCCTGATGTTAGCTCGGGAAAAAAAAAGTTAGAATTAAAATCCAGAGCTAACAGACAAATCTCTTAGAAAGTATTAAGGCCTTCTGTTCATTGATATTTGTGTTGAGAGTGGTTCAAATTTTAGATCTCAATATATCCATTAACACTGAAAGCTTGTTACTGATATTTATTTGTCTGGACTCCTGTGTGTGTTTTTAAAGGAGTGTGTTTAGACTTGTATAGATTTGTCACCAAGTATCCTTAATACAGTTGTATGGGGGGGATCAAGAGTTGGACCAGCACCTGGAAATGTTTAGTCTCCACTGACCAACCCACGGCTTTAACATTAAGAAACCACAGTTAGAGCTACTTGTGTGTGTGTGTGTGTGTGTGTGTGTGTGTGTGTGTATGCCCTTGTGACTTCACAGGCTGACTTCTGGTAAATGGGTTGTAGCGGAGTTCCATTGTATTGCTAAAGGTTAGTCATGGTTTCAAAGACCCCAGAAAACTGTTAAACCTCTCTTTCACTTTCTACAGTGAAATAGACACACACAAACACAAACACTGCTAATACTTTTCTAGTCTCGGCAGCCAAGAATCACATGCAAGCACAATGTTTGAAGAGGAGACAGATCTAGCTGTAAATCTCCGTCTCTCCCTTTAGATAATTGGCTATCTATCCTCATGTTCTTCTCTGGTTGACTAAATCGTCACTGTGCTATGTGTTGAGTAAGCCTTTAAAACATTTTATGAGTTGCTACATGCTGACTGAAGCACCGAGAGAACAATTACACTGAATTTTTTTGGTCCTAATGATCTACTGGGTTCAGTGCTTACCTGATGACTCACTGTGACCAGTCCGGTCTCGTAACAATAAAACCTGCGGCTTTATTACCTTGCCATTAAAGTGATGAGTGGGCGCATAGCCATCTATCAAACTTAAACTTTTTTTTGTCTCCCTGCGTGCTGATTAGTGGCCACAGTTCAAATAAGTACAAGTCTTTTCTGTGTAATTTGTGTCTTGATTCTTCCAGAGAAGGGTATTTATTTTTCATAATGTGCAGCATCTGCTTAAAGTTCATAACTTTTGGATTTTTCGATATGATGATTATATGAGTTTAACATAGCTTGTATATATTTTAAAGGATAGTGTATTATAGGCGTGAGTTATTTCAAGGCCTTCTGGTTTCCTGGTTAGGTTCAAAGAGTGTGCATGGACGGGTGTTTTTGCATGTCTGCACTCATGCATGCACTCCACAATTTCTATTATATAGCAGTATTTATGTACTTTGTGGTCTTGTGTTCATGGTGCAGGAGGATATTAGGAGTGTGTATTAGGAGTGTGTTGGTTGTGTCGTCAGAAATCGATGGTGGCACATCTGGTTGTGTTTAGGCCTGGTCTGTGGCGGCAGACTGCTGGAGACGTGGAGAAGAGCTCTGCTCTTCAATTAAGGAAGGTTCCCACGAAGCACCTCAGGCTAACAAATCATGGGAGTCTGTCTGTGTCTGTATCTATGTGTTCTTCTGTTCAGTATATTTTGGTGGGATACACTGTGTGCATGGGGCAGATTGAACTGTTTGCTTCGAGCTGATTGGACTTCGTATTTAGTTCAAATCAAAACACGCACATCCAAAATGAGTGCATGCAAGAATCCATTGCTGGTAAATGTGTATGTTCACATTACTCGGTATGTGTGTGACTGAGTGCACATTATGAACCAGGACAAACTTCATCTGCATGTTTATGCTCTCACTTCCTGAAAGCTGTACACATCCTGCACCCTACTAGTGATTATGGACACAAATGGAGTTCAATTATATTCTCATGTTATACAACAGAAAGGAGTTCATCATGAGGCCTCCAAGAGAATATGATAAGGGGGAGCAATGAAGAGGAAGAGCTTGCAGTGAGAAAGGAGGGATCCAGGATTACAGCTAGAAGAGAATATCCATAAGAGATCGATGAAGAGAAGACATTAAAATGGGTTGTAGAAATAATCATCAGGAGCAGGCCTGGATGATGGGAGGATGAGAGCAAAGAGGTTTAGTCTAGCTTTGATAACTCATACTGCCTTTGATGTCTTTGATGTTCAGGGAGGTATGCAAGGTGGGAAAAGTCTCAGTTAAAGGGGCGGCGATGAGGTATGAGGGGATATTTAATCTGAGTGCTCAGGGCTGTTGGGATAAACAGAGAATTAAAGGCCAGGATGAAGGCTAATCATAAGCTACAAGGATGAGGTTCAATTAGAATCAGTGAACGAAGGAAGAGTGGAAGCCTTGTCTGTGGGATTTGAGTAAACATGAAATAACCAGAGTCATCAAAGTGGACACAGTCCACTGCAGATATATTATAACCACTGATTAAACAGGCAAAAAAGCATGTGGATAAATATTGACCTGTAAGGGATTATGCAGTACCAGAGCTTTCCTGTCTGAGCCCATTTAATCAGTCACACATACTATAAGTTACTACTAATAATTTGGCTAGTAATGCTGCTGGGTTTAATTTAAATATATTCTCTATTGTGTCATGTGTTTTCAAATAATTTCTGCATGATATGAAAATCTATTGGCACCATCTTTTGTTGTGTATTCCTCAAGAAGCTTTACTTTTTAGCAGGTCGCCATGTGTATATATATAAACAAACAGCTGAACAGATTTTTTTTTTTTTTCATCCAGTGTTCAAATAAAACTATAATACCACCAGAGAGTTGTGCAACACTGACAAAAAGTAATGCAGACCTCATGTGAAAGCTAATGCTTTTTTAAAGATCTAAAATATACAAACAGGCATTATATTATCAGTAGTTAAATTACACAAAGCCAAACAAAATGCTCAGAGGTGTGGGGTTCTCCCCACAGCCTTGCAAGATATTTTGCTGCCACATATTAAGGTGCATTCAGTTATATTTAATATTAAAGATTTATGTGCAGTCAAAAAATTCCTGCAATGCCTGTCACACCATTGGTGGTTCTCTTAAACACAGTATCTCAAAAACTATGCAGTTGCCATTGCCATAAAATCTGGGCATTAATTTCTCCCACTTTGTCATCATCAGGTCAGTTTTGGTTCATGCTAATCAAAGTATTGACATTCCCATCAGCCATAGTTGAAATAGTGGACTTTACACCTGCTGCGGCTCCATGTTAACGTTTTTATTGTTGGCTTCTTCCCATTACCAACATTAGTATTTAACTCAAAGTACAGGTTTGTATTTTCGCTTCGCTACGCGCCTTCATGCATCCACTAAGACACAAGTGCCAACAAGTGTTACATGACATCATACCATCTGACAGGTTTTTGTTTTTTTGGTTTTTTTTAGACTTTTCAGTCTGTCTCGTTTCATGTTAAAAAGCTGCATCAACTAATTTGCTCTTGTTTTTGTTGTGATTTGCAGAGTCAGGAGTTCCACATTTATACCCAGTACTGCACCAACTATCCACGGTGAGAAAGCAACCCCTGTTTATGTTTGTGTGTGTGTGTGTGTGTGTGTGTGTGTTGATGTCTGAGACGGTGCTTATTCACTTCAGCGGTCTACTGTACAATTGTTATCTCATCCTGATCTCACCTTCACATGCCGTCTTCCCAGCATCTCACATAGCTCTATTGTGTATGTTGTTCAATGCATTACCTTATCCCCCCTTCCTGATGAGCTGACACACTCTATAGAATCCTCCTCAGCAGGAGTCAAAGCGTCTACTGTCAGTTGTGCCTGAAGGTCTCTCTAAATCCCTCCCTCCCTCCTTCTTTCTGTTTTCTCTTCTTTTCCTTTATTGGTGGCCTATTGACAGAGTTACAGCTCACATACTGACAGACAGGGTATTAAAGTTGTCACCTTATCATAGCTAATGCTGTTAATGTTTTATCCTGCTTTGTGAGAGTGCCTCAGTGCCATGGGGCACCTGTGTGGTATAATGTACAGGGCTTTTTGTGTCAACGTATATACTGTGTATGATTAAATCGGCTGAAATATGAGGCTGTTCTTCCTACCATGACACACTGCACCTTTAAAACACACCTTTTCCCCTGGCTTACATTATTCTTCCACTGTCTTTGTACATATTTCCTTCCTCACATGCCTTTTTATCAATCTAATGATGACTAATTGAATGTTGATTGTGTGCGTGTGTGTGTGTGTGTGTGTGTGTGTGTGTGTGTAAGGCTATGTGTATGTACTATGTGTGTGAGGGGGCTGTTGTCAGCTGTTTAAGATAGACTTTCTCCCACATCCACACCACAGCTGGTGACCCCTATCAAGGTCACACACGACACACACACACAGGGAGACACTTCCATATGCACAAACACACACACACACACGAGCTGTAGATGTATCATGGTCATACTGAGCTCAGAGGTCGGGTTTCCTCCAGAACAATGTGAGGCCTGTGTGGAGCTGCACTGGAATTTAGACATGCAGACATGCACATGAGTGCACACACACTTACACAAGACACAGAAGAAAGAGACAAGTTCACAACTGTCTTCCTCTGTCTTTTTCCACTGTGCATGTGTGTGTACAGATAAACTCACACACATACAGCCTCCATTTGGTAGTGAAAAAGTTCTTTATTCTTCAGTAGGTCAGACAGCAAATGAGCTCCACCAAGCAGTAAACTTGGTTTTACGAGGCTGTAGAGTGGTACAATATGTTGCAAAAATTAGTTGATACAGGCCCAGCTAACAATAAAAGCATCAACAATGCAATTAGAGACTGTCATCTGAAATTCTGACCCCACTATCCGAATGAAAGACTCACCAGACCAGGCAGTGTTTTTCCAATCTTCTGTTGTCCAATTTTGGTGAGCTTGTGTGAACTGCAGCCTTAGTTTCCTGTTCTTAGCGGACAGGAGTGGCACCCAGTGTGGTCTTCTAATGCTGTAGCCCATCTGCTTCAAGGTTTGATGTGTTGTGCGTTCAGAGATGCTCTTCTGCATACCTTGGTTTAATGAGTGGCAATCAGCTCAAAGAAGTCTGCCCATTCTCCTCTGACCTCAGGCATCATCAAGGCATTTTCACTCAGAACTGCCGCTCACTGGATATTTTCTTTTTTTTTTTTTTGGTACCATTCTCTGTAAACCCTGGAGATGGCTGTGTGGGGAAAATCTCAGTAGATCAGGAGTTTCTGAAATACTCTGCCCAATCCAAACAATCATACCACATTCAAAGTGACTTAAATAACCTTTCTTCCGCATTCTGATGCTCGGTTTGAACTTCAGCAGGTCATCTTGACCATGTCTCCATGCCTAAATGCATTGACTTGTTGCCATGTAATTGCCTGATTAGATACTTGTGTTAATGAGCAGTTGAACAGGCATACCTAATAAAATGGCCAATGAGTGTAGTGTAATAGTGGAACACAAATCTGAGTGGTATATAGTTAGATTATTTTTGCATCCATTTGAAAATACACATGTGTATAGTGCATGGGTACATAAACCCCAATTTAAAAAAAAAAAAAGTACAAACATGACTGCTTAGATATCATTCTGTGTATTAATTTACATCCTTCACCATGTTGATGAAAAATATTCAGTGTTAGCATAATATTAATTTAACCATGTTGTTCAAGCTAAAAGCTGAAAGAGAATCTTTCTGTTCTCCTCAAATGTTTTTATGAAGGCACATACTGATCCCTGTTATGTCTCTCTCTTAGTTAATAATCCCTCCGTGTTTGGGTGATATATTTGTTTTTCCCCTCCTTCAGTTTTATGTTACAGCTCTCACTCGTCATTGCTGTCAAATTACTGTTTCCTACGCATCCCCAACATCTTATTTGCTGCGTTTTGTCTCCACAGGTCGGTTGCTGTGCTCACAGAATGCATGAGGAACAAGGCGTTGGCCAAGTTTTTCCGCGAGCGCCAAGAATCTCTGAGGCACTCCTTGCCCTTGGGCTCCTACCTGCTCAAGCCAGTGCAGAGGATCCTCAAGTACCATCTACTATTGCATGTACGTCTTTTTTGTCTAACCCAAAACACACACACACATTGTCACACAAACAATTACTCTTTACCCACAAAAATGTAAGTTCAGCTATAATTATTTTTTTATTTTTTTTTATTTTTTATCTGTACCAATGCAAATGCATGCGTATGGTTAAGTAACAACATTTTGACTGAGCTTCCAGCCCACCTCAGATGGAGAAGCCAAATGTTTAGACATATGGTGCTCAGTATGCATGTTCCTGTGTATGTTGGTTGCATTACTCTGCATGCATTGTTATAAACGCAAAACAAAACATAGTGGTCTGAACATGCTTGTGAATGTTTTGCTTTCACTGTGTGCAAATTCCAACTGGCAGCATTTCTTATTTTTTATTTTTTTATTTTTTTGTGCCACCTGTGCAGGAGATAGCCAACCACATGGAGAAGGACACAGAGACCTATGAGGTCGTACAGGAAGCCATAGACACCATGCAGAGAGTGGCGTGGCACATCAACGACATGAAGAGGAAACACGAGCATGCTGTGAGGTTGCAGGTACAACGAGCTCTCTCACATATATTAAAATCATGACCGAACAGGCGATCAGTCCCACTTCCTCGAAACCTTTCCATAATTCATTACATGTATGACATGTGATGACGCTTCCTCCATGAATAAACAGACACAGTAGTTTGAAAGCCTTTCAAGGAGCCAGTTCTTTTATTGTTCTGCGCAATGGCTATGTGAACTCCAGGTTTGAATTGGCCAAGGCCCCGATGCTCCCCACATCTTACGCAAGTCATTGCATTTTCCACTGGGCTAATGATGGCCTTGCATAAGAAGGACACATAAAAGGGAAGCTTGTTTCTTTTATCTGCTGGGGGACAGAATGGTCTGATGAATGCAGGAATGTGGGGAAACAATTTCCCTAAGAGTCTGAAGAAAGTATTCGCTTCATAGAAATTTTCAGTTTTTGCTGTTTTTTTTTTTTCTTCTGTAGTATAATTTTCTTCTGTGCTTTCCATTGTCCCTTTTAATTTTCTTAAACATTTATTTAGGTTTTAACAGCCTCTTTCAGGGTTTTACTTGCACTCCGTTTTCCTCTATATTTCTTGTTTTTTGATAATCTTAGCTCATTTTTTTTTTGTGCTGCAGGTCAAAGGACTTTTATGTGTTTTTAAAGTTCTATTATTATCACAAGTGCGTGATTATTGTTCCCCTTTTTGCTGTTGCCGTATTTAAATCTCCTTACTCTGTAACTCTTTGCTTGCTGCAGGAAATCCAGAGCCTTCTCACCAACTGGAAGGGCCCTGATCTGATCGGCTACGGAGAGCTGGTCCTCGAAGGAACGTTTCGTCTGCAGCGAGCCAAAAATGAAAGAACTCTCTTCCTGTTTGACAAACTTCTGCTAATTACTAAGAAACGAGAAGAAACCTACACGTACAAGGCTCACATCCTGGTCAGTGACGCAACTTGAAGAACTTCACGCCCTGAAGAAATGTTAAGCATATTAATGTTTCTGCTCTGTATTTTAATGTGACTTCCTGCCTGTCTCTTGTAGTGCTGTAATCTGATGCTGGTGGAAGTTATCCCTAAAGAACCACTGAGTTTCAGTGTGTTTCACTACAAGAACCCCAAACTACAGCACACAGTCCAGGTATAGCAACAATACATAAGAAGAGACATGTCAAACCAGACATCAAACATCTTTTGAATTTAATTACATGTTTGAAAATGTTGCTATCAGTGACATTGTGCAAGTCAGAAAGTGTAAGGATTATTTGCAGGTGTCTTATTGTTTTGTATTTAGTCCAGGCTCACCTCACTGAGTTGCTGAGACATGTAGAGTGTTTAAAGGCTAATGGTGGCCATTGTTGTTTCCTAATAACTGTTTTTCAATGAGTGCTGAAAAAGAAAGCTAATGTGTATTACGTAATGAAGCCGCTCTCCAGTTTTTAAGGATTTAACCCAAGCCTTTGAACTGTCTTTAAAATACAGTATGAGATTAATCTCCTCTGTGATGTTGTGCTCTCTGCCCACAGGCCAAATCACAGCAAGACAAACGCATGTGGATCTTACACCTCAAGAGACTCATACTTGAAAACCATCCTGCCAAAATCCCTGCCAAGGTAAGAGGAGCTCGTCTCCTGACAGCCCCGTCTTTATTCACCAATTTCGTAACTGCAGACTTTGAGTGGGATGTGCTGAAAATGTCACTCCCTCTTCCTCATATTCCTTTACCTCTGTTTTTTTTTTTTTCATCTATCCTACTTTTGTACATTCTAATTTCTTCCCATGAGCAATGTTTTTGTATTTTGTTTCATTTTCTTTTATTGTTTTAACTTGGTTTTGTATTGCTATTAACTATATCTTTATTTTCAGTTATATTTTATAGGGATTATTCCAAGTTTTGTATTATTTTGTTGTAACTTGTAAGTAAGTAAAGTTTATTTATAAAGTGGTTTGTGACTTCATGTCTGTAAAAAATGCTTTATAAATAAACTTTATTTACTTTCTTTTCTATCTTTTCATCTGGTTTTTGACATGTGCAAATGAAAACTGAGAATTTTCTGTAACAGTCACTGAAAAACTTAATGTGATTCCATGAAGGGGCTGCTTTGATAGATGTTAAACTTAAACTGTATAGTGAGGACTGTAGTGTGGTGCCACCTAGTGTCAAAATGCAGATAAGGGTTTTTCTTTTTTCCCCCCACTCCTTAATTTATAAAATGTTATTCATGCATTATTCCTGAAATAGCTGAACTGTAATTTGTTTGATAATTACAACCAATAATTCAGTATTCTTGCATTCAGAGCAAAAAAGAAAATTTTACTGCTGTCGCCTCCCTACTACTGAGAATGACAAAGATCCTCAGTAAAGCACAAGTCCATGTTTCCCTCTAAATTTTTAAGGCAACTTACCAAAAAGACTCTTGCAATTACAAAAAAGTGAGTAAAAAAGTTAACACATGTTCAATTCATCCTAATTTTTTTTTTTAAATTTGAATTCTAGGCCAAACAAGCTATTTTGGAGATGGATGCAACACGTAAGTACCTATTTACATCACACACATTTGAAAATTAGTGATTGTAGTTTACTAAAATTCTACTCTACTGTATATTTTATTCTAATGTCTTTTGCTGCAGGTATAAAAGTATTTAACATGTATCACTTATCACTTATGTGTCTTGCTCTGTCAATTTTTCCAGATCACCCAGGGTTTCATTATACCCCCGACGGTGAAAAGAAGGATTCCCCTCAAACCAAGGAAGGCCCCACTCCTCGTAGAGGACGCAGGAAAGGTGAGAAACTTACTGAGTTTAAGTGAAACGTCTCAGTGAATATTGTGTTAATTCAAGAGTAACAGATAAGGAGTTGAGCAGAAGTGCTGTTTCATAGCTCAGTGTGTAAAATAAATACAAATAGAAGGAAATGCACACACATCTAAAAGTTGATCATAAATGTATTTTTCTGTCTTCCAAGAACCTCTATCTAAATTACTGAAGAACGCTAAGCAGAATGCAGCCAACACAGACGGCGAAAAAGTGAGTTATACAAAGACTATGAACAGTGAGTCAGTGTACACATTTGGAAACAAATTTTACTTAACCAAACCCAAAACTTGTTCCTTCTCCATGTAGCGAACAAGTCTAGGTGCCACACTGCTTTCTCCAGTGTCCCAGCTGGCTCTGGGCACTATAGGTCGTAGCCGTAGCCTCATCAACCAATCACAGGAGTCCTTAGATCCTGGCGATCACTATGACCACAGTGACCGGGAGGAAGGGGAGGAGTCACATCAGCAGGATGCTGATGATGAGGATGACAGTGGTCTGGTGGGTTTTCACTACATATAATTGTGCGCTATATTTAAATTTGTCAAAAATTATCCCTGTGAAATTTTGGATTGCATAGAAAGCCCCAATTCGTGTGATTATTTGTTTCCATGTTAATAAAGTCTTTCAAACATGTTGGTAATGCTGTAAACTCTGCATTCAGGGAGGCGGAAAGAGGCTGCGGGTGCCTGGCAAAGGCAGCAGAAAGAGGCTGAACCCTCAGGCTTCTGTTGATAGCATAGAACAGTGGAAAGCTTTCAACATGAGTCCATCAGACCTACAGGTATAGTATCAATTCAGAGCTAACTGAGAGATGCAATATAAAATTGTACTGCATCTCAATGATTTTTCAGCTGCCTCAGTCACATGTAAAACAAATAATTTCTGCTGTCTTTTAGAAAGCCAGAGAATCCCTGGTACGGGAAGGAAGTCATCACCCACCGCTCCTCAGGACACCTCACGTGACAGAGGAACCTCCAGACTCCCCCATTCCCTCTGTAATAGTCACAGAAAGTGACCACTCAGTGAGGAACATTTGGGCAGACCATCAGGCTCGCAGGGCCATGTTCCCCACCCGCCAGAGAACCATGCAGCCTGACGATGAGGACGAGGACATCTACCAGATGTTTGTTCCCACAGAGCCAAATGGACCAGAACCAGAGGTGCCTTCAGAGAGGTCAGAGGCTACCTCATCACCCAGGACAGCTCGGCCCTGCAGCTGGCATGTTGAACAGGTGCCCACAGTGCAGATTGAACCTCCACCCAGCAGTAGCAGAGTTCTGCGGAGGGCGAGCAGTGCCGGAGAGAAGGCTACGGAGGCTCGAGAGAGCCCCGAAGATGACCAGGCCAGTCACAGCAACCTGGAAGTGATCCACACTGAATCATCCAGCAATGACATATCTGGATCATCCTCAGCTGAGCAGCTGACGATGGACGATATTGAAAATGTATATGACAATATCAGCTACGAGGACCTAAAGAGCATGGGCCTCATCAGAAGAGACCCTGAAGAAAGCCAGTTGCAGAAAGATACATCAACAGATGCACGGGGCTCCCAGAGTCAGGCAGAAAGAGCAGTAAATGTTCCAGAGATCAAAGAGTTCATGACCAAACCAGACAGTTTGTCAGAGGACAGTAAGTCATTAACACATGAGGGGAAGTCATTTGGGACATGTGAGCTCAAAATAGTGGAGGAGGAGAATATCTATGACACCATCTGTTTTAGGGAGCCACCATCAGCAGAGGTCAAGGAATCAAATGAAGGTGATAAATTAAAACAAGAGAGGGACAGATTGCTGGCCTCAGAACAAGACTTGACTGCAAGTCTTGGAGCATTTGTTTCTGAAAAGAGTCCCCACTTTAGAGAGGATGAAAGACCAGCCCCCTGTCTCGCCCCATGTTCTTCTGAGCCAGATTTTACCTCCTCTTCCGCTTCTGAGACCTTTTCCCAGAGCTCACAGAAAGGAGACAAGATGTCTGAACAGGTCGATGAACTCTGGAATGACTTGGAAAACTACATCAAGAACAACGAGAAGAAAGCTGATAGACTTCCTGCTGCATTCCCCGTGAGTGCCAGCGAGTCACCGAAGAAGACCTCATCTGTCAAAAACAGTCCTGTGAAGACCACTCCTGTAAACAGTCCTCATGCTGCTAGTGCACCAACCAAGAGTCCCCCAACACATCAGCCTAAACCCCCACCTGTGACCTCCACACCCTCATTCACCATCCCAGTTATCAACCTTCCTGAACAAAGTGAAGGTACCACTGAAGAAGAAAACCACAGCCCTTCTCCCGCATCACGTCCCCTTCCTGTCCCCCCAGAGCCTGTCCCCCCAGAGCCTGTCCCAGGAACAGTGAAGAGCATCCGTAACCGACTGGCTCGTCTCAGCAGCGGCAGCTTTCGCCTGGAGGATGATGATCTGGTGGAGCTTCCCCAGCGAAACAGCCCTCAGAGAGAGAATGCCCTCAAGGACCTTCACAGTTTGTTCCCAGGGGAGCTGGCAGGTCTGGACTCACCCCTGGCATCCTCCTCTCTCCTGCTGGGTGAGTCTGTGGACTTTCCCCTGGAACTGATGGACAAAACTAAGAGCCGTGTGTTCCTCATGGCACGGCAATACAGCCAGAAGATTAAGAAAGCGAATCAGCTGCTGCGCATGAGGAGCATGGACCCTGGAGACTCTTGCAGTCGGGCCAGAGCAGAGAAGAAACAGAAAGACCTCGCAGCCATCTTAGAGGAGAAGAAACAAGGAGGTGCAGCCATAGGTAAAAAAAATAAAATAAAAATACATACATAAACAAAAAATTATCAGATGCCACAATATAGGTTTAAATTTGTTTGTTTTATTTGACCAAAAAAAGGTTTAAACGCTTAAGCTTCAGTGGACAGAAATCTGTAGATCACCAATTAAAATAGCAAGAAGTTGAAAATACAGCTTGGCAGCTCTCTAGCAGCTTTCCCTTCCCACCAGACCAGCATGAGCATATGCACTCACTTCGTATGTGAATGAAGTTAGCAGCTTAGTTGTCCAGGAGAAGAAATGCAAGCTCAGAATCTAACTTGAGGCCAATACAGTTGCAGTGTTTTTCCCATCTCTGAGATATTTTGCCAGTATTATCATTTGTCTTGTGTATTTTCAGACTCTCTTTTAGGCTCTCTTTTAGCGTATCCAGTTGTTGGCAAAGCTGGAATAGCATCTTTTTCCTGCAGGTTTTTTTGCAGTTGACTCAACATTTTCATTAGCTGAAGGGATGCACTTTTAAAACAGCCAATAGGAATACCCCTATTTTTATGAAAAGACCAGTGATTGGCCAAAGTCTCCTGTCATACTAGAGGAGGTGTAGAAGTCAAGACAAAAGGAAAAATAGAATCAGAATCAGAATACTTTATTAATCCCAGAGGACATTATGTGGTCACAGTTGCTCCAGGACAGTAAAAACAGTAATTAGCAAGTTTAAATACCAATATTAAAAAATACAATATATTACAAAATTACAAAATATTACAAATAGCTCTAATAATACAAATAACTGTAAAATACAAATATCCCAATATATTAAACAAAATTGAATATAGTAGATAAAGTTGAATTGAGGTGCCCCTGTTATCATACTGCCTTTATTATGTTAAGAGTGTACAGTTGTTGCAGTGTCTACTTGTGCTTTAGATGGAGAAGTTGTACAGAGAGAGAGCCACAGGCATGAATGATTTCCTGTGTCGTTCAGTGGTGCATTTGGGTAATCTCAGTCTCTCACTGAACGTGCTCCTGTAACTGGCCAGCACGTCATGGAGTGGGTGGGAGGT
>VUQS01075232.1:4863-27819 GCA_015108495.1 Heterochromis multidens
AAAGTTTTCTCCCCCCCCCCCCCCCCCCCCCCCATGCCATTCCCGCTAGACCAAAGTAATTAAGTAACAGATGAACAATTAAATGACAGAAAAGTTCCTGTTTTTCACTATCAACATATATAGAAATATATAGAAATTTTGTTCTTTACAATGGGTCCACAGCAAGGAAAAAGAAAAATAGGACATTTTCTGTGAATTACCAAAAACTTTCTGTTTTATATATCCAGGACAGTCTGGGCAACGAGCTACCAGAACTTTTTCTGTAATTTTACACATTTATTGCTTACAATTTAAGCCCAGAGTCGTGCTGACAGATTTCTTTCATTATCTGCAGCAGCATTTCTTTATCATGTAGAAAAACTGAGACATACTGTTGAAATTGCCCTTCTTTTTCTTATATTAAGATATCACAGGGATTAAATGTGTAGTTAAATTTCTTTACACTGACAGAAAGGGGAGTTTCACTGGTCCTGCCCATTTAAAATCAAAGTGGGCTGTGTGTGACTCACAGTGTAAAATGAGTTTGACATCCCTACTGTAAAAGATGTGGACTGTGGACTCCATGTAAAAGATGGTCATAGCAACTGTCACGTCAGCCATTAGTTTGTGAAGCCGCATTTTGAAGCCTCGGCTTTAGCATTTTAGCCGCCGCTGTGTTGGCTTTCTTTTTGGAGCCAGCAGTGTGTCAGGATGGGAGGGAAAGGTGATAAGTTATCAGCTAGTACTAATGAGAATGGTTAGCAAGCTGTATGGTGGCAGTGTACAGGTACAGGCCTGGCTAATTACCTAAGTAACACACCAATAAAATATCAGAATTTCACTGAGCAAACTTTGTAAATGCTCTGTTAGTACAATTACTAGCACATTTTTGTAGAAGGCTGTAAACATGTTTATTTCTGCTCTAAAGTTGGGCATTTTAACATGGGAGGCTATTTGCTTTTGGAGCCAGCCTCAATTCGAGGGACTGCAGTTTTTGGCACGTTTGTGTTGCCTTCATTTTTTTAGCTCCTTAGGGTGCAGTTTGAGCTTGTCCCACATGAGACCACAAGACAGAATTTGAATTAATATATTTTTTCTTTGTGAAAGAGTAGGTTAAGTAGAGGTTGATGTAGCGAGCAGATGGAAGCCAGACAAAAAAAAGGAGGTAATGAATACACTGTATGGCAGTATATGCAAAATGGGATCACTGTAAACAAACTGCAATAAAATACCATATGAATATTAATCTTCAAATGTCTAAATGTCTGTACTAAAGGTGTGAAACTATTCAGTTTACTTATGATTATGCTAAGGAAGTGCTCACTGACAACGCCTTATGCAGACAGACAGTTTCTACTTCTCTTACCTTTCAGTGCTTCCACCTCTCTGCACAGCTTTTCAAATGCCATAATTTCCAACCACACAATTCAGCCATCTCTCTTAATTGGCAGATATACGGTGGGCTCTCATAGCCTTCTCTAGCTGCAATCTTTTTGTCTCTGAAGATAGACAGAGATGGAATGATGCTATCACAAGTAATCAGAGAATAAAGAGAAACGTTGAAGAGAGAGTTTCAATTATTCTGTCTGGATGGGAGCGAAGAAAAAATGTATTGTGCTTCCTCTTGAAAATAAAACAGCATTTATTCTGCAGTGAAATCACATGCACATACATATTTATATGTATTACATGTGCTCCATTTTTGCTGCCCTTCTTTGTGTATAACGTTTAACAACCGTGGCTCCCTAATAAGCTACAAACTTGTCTGTTCCTTGAATGATATTTCAAATTCAATTAATAATGTGCTTTCAAGTTCAGATAGTGAATCTTGTGGAATTCAGCCATTGTACTGAGTTATCTTTGTAGGGGGGAGGTTATAATAGAATATTGTTGGCCTTTAGCTCTCTGCTCTGTGGTCAGATGCATTTAAATGTCAGCACTGTTTCCTGCCTTTTCAGAAACAGGCTTGAAATAGGAAACACAAATGCCAGCCTGGGTCCTATTACCTGCCGCCCTGCTTTGTATCTGTGGCTCATTGTTTATGCCAGCCTTTTATGGATCACATTCAAATAATGCCGGCGATTCAAGTCTGATTTATAGCAATAGATGCTATAATTGTACTCTGATGGCCCCTAATAAATTTCATTTGATTGATTCTTGTGATAACGATGATGCATGCATAGTTCGTTATTGCGGATTGCATTACTCCGAAAGAGTTTCTCACTGGCCAGCATTGCAAGAATCATTTATTTGATATTATGTCTGAGGTTTTATTGGGTCTGCTTCTAGTCTTTTCACTGAAGGTGCATACAGTACCTTGGGCTTCCAAATAGGCATGTGCTCTTAACGTTATAGCCACTTAAAAATATTAAAGTCTATATTAATTATGCATTGTAAAGTAAAGTAGTAAATTCAACTTCCCTCTAAACCTCCTCATTTGTGGTGCTTGTTCGAAAATGTCTATCTTTTTGAACTGTTGCTGTTTTATTTTGTACATTTTTAACCTCCTGTCCATTTCAGATGGCCTGATGGACTGCGTGGATCCAGATTGCTGTGAGCAGCTGAGCTGTGGCTCGGACCCCCTGTGTCAGGGCTCGGCCGACCCGCTGGCCCTGCTGCAGCAGGGCTCGCTTCCCCTCACCACACCCCATTCTCCCACCAGCACACACAGTCACAGCTTCTACCACCGCATCCGCTTCCTTCTTGGCAAGGTGGCCACACACACTCTCCCTGGAGACGTGCCCTATGATACCAGGTATGCGCTTGTTTACTCTTTGTGCGGCTGGCTTTCCGTTCTCTTGCAAACTCCGTCTTGTATTTGTTTTGCGCGTCCGTGTCCTTGTTGTTGTTCTGCCGCGCAGTATGCTGAAAGACCTCAGGAGTAGATAATGGACAAAATACATCTGTATTAATGACTTACAACGTCCACTGAATATAATTTGTTTAATGAGGATGTGTCTTTGCATTCGAATGAGGCATTTCATGTGTTCACATGCCTGCGCGTACATCTGTTACCCTGAAGATCGGCAGTCACACAACAGTGCATTGTTCTTTCTTCCAGGAACCGTGTCAGAATACAGCTACAGAGTGTTTGTTTGGTACATATTAATGCTTTATGTGTCATTCAGTTACACCAGTCGTAAAGGTGTCACCATAAATTTTTCAGCACCCTCTGACTGCCATCTAAGAGCGGAAATCCATCTCACCGACATTATGATGACCTAGAAAATTTGGTTTGGAACACAAAAGGGGATGCCGCTTTGAAAAATGGCAAAGTGCACCCCCCCCTTCTTGGTTCACTTGTAGAATAAACAAATAAATTAATTATGTGGCCATTTTTTTCTGAGAGAAAATCGATTGCAGCTTTCAGGACAGGAGTAACAAACGGGGCTATGCAGTCACCCGGAGAACCCTCACCATCCTTCATTTATCCTTTTTCTGGACTAATAGATTGACTCCATCAATGAATGTGTGTGTATGTGTGTGCATATGCAGCACATGCGTCGGTCTAAATCTGTCTTTATTCCACCAGGGCAGCTGTTAGTCCAGGTTTAAGCAGTGTATTTCATACTTTACCTGCAAAATCAAGATGAATATTTTGAAATGGAAGAGATGCTTCTCATCATTTAGGGCCCTTTTAAAGAACAACCTGGCCTGTTTTTTGCTTCAGGTAGTGCTGTCACTGTAATATAAAAATGATGTGGAAGTTTTGGTTTCCTTTATGACAAGGTGTTGAAAGGTTTTACTGTGGGTGAAGCTATATTTGTGATCCTTGTATCCTGGCAGTCTCTGGCAGATTTTTTTTTTTCTGTACTAAAGAATGGAATTGTACTGAGAAGAATAAATTCAGCTGCTTTTCATTCGCACACAAGGTCATTTGGCAAGTGCGTCACAATATGCCTCTCTTTTCAAACAGTGATTATGTTCTCCATCATTGTAAACCTGTCATCTCTCCCCCTCTTTGTTTATCTCTATCTCTTTTTTTCTCTCGCTCTCTCTCTTGTCTTTGTTTTGGCAGTCGGGTTGCTGTGATTCGAGGTAGCGTTGTGCTGCAGGATGGCTCTCCTCTAGTTGGAGTCAACATCACTTTTCCACAGCATCCCGAGTATGGTTACACCATCAGTAGGCAGGATGGAAGGTAGAAATTTATGCACAAGATACACAGAAATGTACATTTCTAATTCCTTTCGTCCTTACTTAGTTTCTCCTATGCTCACTTTTCTCTAGTTTCGACCTGGTGACCTTGGGTGCAATGTCTATGACCCTGATGTTCCAGCGCCCACCCTTCCTCCCTCAAACACGCACCATCTGGACCCCAAATAACAACTTTCTGGTTCTGGATCAGGTGACAATGTCCAGAGAGGAACCTCAAGCTCCTAAGTGTGACATCAAGAGTGTTCTGAGTCCTTATCCACTAGTCCTGCCCTACCCACTTCCCAGATACACAGCAGCATGTGCAGAGAAAGGGCCAGCCATACCTGAGCTACAGGTAAAATCCATGTTGACCGATTCTCAAACGAAAGTCCACAACTATGGTAGCTGTGTGATGGTGCACCGCTATGAAATTATGGGGAAGACGATGAGCAGTTTTTCTGATTTCCTGATATTCTTTAGGTTTTATAATCAACTGATTAATTGAGCATAAATGCTTGAAGTCGATCATAAAGAAATGTAAACAACAGTAATACACCATTTAATGGGTGCATGTGACTGTCAGCGAGAATGAAGCTTAGATAAACTTTGTAACAGCTCAGCAACAAACCAACCTGGTCTCACAGGATTGAGACAAACAGGATTGTGCAAATTTAGCTCCGTTCATATTTGCATCATGCAAATACGAAATGAACAAAATGCAAATGTGCGCTACATCCATACACTTCCCCACCACAAAAGCAAATTAGGTGTCTGAAAGTCAGATGTGAAGGTCAGACAGGTGATTATGTATTTACTTCACAATGTAACTCCAAAGATTTTTTTATTTTTATTTTTGTTCACAAAGAACAGAACCTCACCCTGTGGCTTTATTTTCACTCTAACTACATTTTTAAATTTTTTTTTTTTGTTAGATAAAAACAAAAAGCACATTATCCTTTTGTGGGAGAGGAAAGCGATGCTTTTGCTTGAAAATATCATCATTCATATCCACAAACACACTATCTGCACTTCAGAGTTCAGTTTTACAAAATCAGGTGAGATTAGTATCAACAGAACATCAAAATGAATGAAGGGACATTTTATCTTCGTGACAAGTAAAAGCTTAGCTCACACAAGCATCAGGTAAATAAATGGAAAGAACAGCATTTACTGTTCATACATGTAATATGTTCACCTTCGGATTTTGTTCAGAGTGTCTCATCTTAAATATAATTACATTTAACGTAATTAATAATGTGATTTTAGCCAGTATGAATACTGAATATAGTGCACAAAGGCAACAATTAACTGTATAACTTTATGAATGTAGTTATATGGTATATATTAGATATACAGTACTGTGCAAAAGTCTTGAGTCACCCCCAATTTCTTCATATTTTACTAGGAAAATGAGAAAATACGTGCAGCGATTTACTGAAACATGTGCAAACATACTTGGAAATGTACGTTTATATTATCTTTATAGTTTGCTTCCAAGGAACCAGAATTTCTTGTAATTTTTTAAAGTGGTCTTGAGCCTCATCATCAAAAAGTCATTCTTGAGGAAGGGCTGAGGTATGCCAAATTGCACAAGAACTGGACTGAAAATCAGTGGAAACAGGGCTTATGGAGTGATGAATCCAAATCTGAAATCTTTGGTTCAAATTGTCGTCAATATGTATGGAGGAGGTCAGGAGAGAGGTACTACAGTGAGTATCTACAGGAGATCTTGTCAAAATTGATGGAATTAAGAATGCAGAAAAGTACCATCCGATTTTGTTCCACCATGCAGTACCATCTGGAAAGCATCTGATTGGCAACAGCTTCATTTTTCAACATGACAATGATTCCAAACACACTGCCAGTGCAGTAAAAGCATACCTGAATCGAAAAACATACAATGGAACACTATCAGTCATGGATTGGTCTCCCCAGAGCCCGGACCTCAACATTACTGAAGCAGTGTGGGATCATCTTGACAGAGAATGTAGCACAAGGCAGCCAACATCCAAAGAAGAGCTTTGAATGTCCTTCAAGAAGCCTGGAGAACTATTCCTGAAGACTACTTAAAGAAATTAGAAGAAAGCTGCCTAAGAGAGTTCAGACTGTGTTGAAGAATAAAGGCGGTCAAACCAAATATTGACTTTCAAACTCATTAGAATTGTACAAACTCTGTTTTTGTCTTATATGCTGTATATAATATATTTCCATGTATATTTGCACATGTTTCAATAAATCACTGCACTTATTTCACATTTTCTTAGTAAAATATAAAGAAACGAGGGGTGACTCAAAACTTTTGCACATCACTGTATTAATACTTTTTCTGTTTTCTACAGACATTATTGTGGTGCAGACTTCATTTCATTTATTAAAAAGAAAAGAAAACATTGACACATTCTCGGTGTACTCACTGTACCTTACTGTCGCAGCTTTTTTTTTTCTGTACCTGCCAATAACACTTATTACCCTAGCTCATTATACAAATACAAAGTTATGATAAAACACCTTTCTTTCTGACATTACTCTGTCACTCTCTTTCATTTCTCATTTATGCTCTCACCATCACCTGTATTTCTCACTCTACTCTTCTGCTTATTCTCCCCAGGCGGTGCAGGAAGACGTTTCAATCCCAGGAGCCTTTGTGAAGCTGAACTACTTGAGCACACGTGCTGCAGGCTACCTCTCTCTGCTGCGAATCCTCCTCACACCTCCCTCCCCATCATCCCCTGTCTCCCCGCTGGGCGGTCTGTCCAAGGTGCATGTCCGTGCCTCTGTCCAAGGAAGGTTATACCAGCGGTGGTATCCTGCTGGGCCTGGTCTGGTCCACAGGCTGGTCTGGAACAAGACGGATGTTTATGGCCAGGAGGTCTGGGGTCTCACTTATGCAACTGGTAGGTAAAATATGAAATACAATGTGCCTTATTCATGAATGTGTTCATTTTTCTTTTGTTTTTTTTTTTCTTAAATTTGGCAACAAATATATCACTTTTATGCCAAATACCCAACACCCCTACTCAAACACACACGTAGACCACCGCCTGAAAAAAGAAAAACAACGCTAAGATAACTTCTGGGTCAAGAAAAGGACTACAAACTATTGATTTGTTCTTAGCCATGGGAGAGTCTGTTAAAAGCATAGGTAAACATCCAAGTGATCTCAAATAAATTAAAACCAGCAGCAGTCCTGAGTGCCATGTGAAAACCGCCTACCTGGGGAAACATAATAACAAAATGAATGATAATATTATGATAGGCCTCCTGCATAGTAAACATAATGATGCCATCAGTCCATAATAATTTTCGCATTCAAAAATAATCATAATAATCTCCAGTGTATGTGTGTGTGTGTGAGAGAGAGAGAGATTTTAAAAAAGCCTCTTTAGGTTTTTCGAGTGATTAAAGTTTTAAGTACTGAGTTTGAGCTCCTGTGATTTGTGTTTGGTGATGTTTGGTGAACTTGTATCAGCACTTTACTTATTTGCTCTCTTTCATAGTTTCATAAGGTGGTCGATACCATCTGTTACTGTTTATTAACAAAGGGATTAGCAATTTTATGTAGCACTTTTCACATCCTGTTAACCAGTCAAAGCACTTTATATTTCTTGCCACACTTTAACTCTGTGCTTCATTCTATGCACTTTTAAGGGCTTTATCTGTCACACACAGTCACACACAGATGGATGCTTTTGGGACATTTTGGGGTTTAGTATTTTGCCAAAGTACACTTCAGCATGCAGACCTTTCACTTACCTTCCAAGTCGCAGCTGCACGGTAATTACAAATAAGACCGTTTTTCACCAAGAAAATGTTACAGAACACAACAGCTTCTCAAAAAGCCACAATTTGTTGCTTTGTTTTACAGCTTTGTTTAAGCTAAACCGCATTAATTAGCGAGCTTTAGAGGCTATTTTTAGCCGAGTTTTGTGAACATTGGAAGGAGCCAGGGTAGCTCTTTCCCCCTGTGTTCCCCTCGCTCTAGTTAATTCACAGATATGAGAGGGCTATCAATCTTTTCGTCCAACTCTGGACAAGGAAACAAACGAGCCTGCCCGCAGAGATATTTAACTATTCCTTCAAGCAAAGCTCCTGTTGGCATAGTATACATCAAATCTGAGAGATTCAGAGAAATGTTTTTCCTTCAGACAGGATGCAAACCAGATGAATAAAACCCTTTGAAATTCAGAAAAACAGATTTTCTTTTATCGTCATCCCTATTAACTCTTAGGTCTGCGAGGGACCATTTCAGTACTGTGGTTTGCACAAAAGCCTGATTGGAAGTCATTGTGTAAATAATTGACCATTCAGTGGGTAATCACCCAATTGTTAATGGACAATGTCCTGCTACGAAATTACAGATGGGAGATTGCAGTGTTTGATTTAAACTTTTTAACAGTGGTTTGACATCTGCTGATTTACTGGAATGCACGAAAGTGTTTCCTATAATTTAAATATCATTATGAAATTCAGAACATGTCATAAATGCGGTGAGAAGAGAAATGTGTGGAAAAAGGTGATCGGCAAGTTGTTTGGACTCTGTTCAGGGTCCCTGAAACTTTCAGCGCTGACAGCAGAGAAGAGTAGAGATGTACAGAGGGGGAGGAGTGAAAAGACGGAAGGCTACAAATATTTTGCGGAGATATCACCAGCTATGACAGGAAGATAGCCCCTTTGGACAGTTTTGACAGAGCTGGTTCTGTGGAAGAAAAAAAAAAAAGCCTACATAAATACAAATCTGTGTACTGAAGGTTTTCATTACTTCGGCCTACTGTCTCCTTTTCCCCAATGTCCTCTCTCACCTGTGTGAAAACAGATTTACAGCATCTGTAACTGTTACTGTTATTGCACTCTTGGTTCATTATGGCAAAAACAGCCTTTGTAAGATGCCATCAAGGCTTAAACCATTGAACTTTCCACTATCTGTGTCTGCGGCTTCTTCTTTGTGGAAGAGTGTACACACAAAGCGCAGCTGCAAGATAGAGCTTTCCATAAGCACTGAGATCAGGCTTACCAGACTCTTTGTCCACTAGAGTGTAGGGCCTCATACAAAGATTGCATCTTTCCGTCCCCAGGCCTTCTTTTCCCCTCCTGATCCCTCCCCCTCCTCTTCTTATCTGTTAGAGCGGCATTTCATCTGCTCCGGCTCTCTCATGATCTTTCACCTCTTCACAACTCACATGATCCCTATTTTTATTTACCCTGCTTTGCTAAACCACCTCGCCCTTCTTGCCCCCTTTCCCTTGCCTCCCTCTTCCTCTACCCTGACGGTGTTTCTGTCCTGTCCTGATCTTTCTTTGCTTTTCTTCCCTGCTTGTTATTTCCTCCATTCTCTGTGATCTCTCCGGTTACCTCGCTCCTGTTTTCCTCTGCCCTTCATTGTTTTTGTCTTCTCTACCCATGTTCTCCCCTGATCCTCCCCTCTCTATAGTTCCTCGTGCTTTGTTGGCGCAAAGACACAGACGAGCACGGTCTCTCTCTCACACACACACACGTCCGCCAATACGTCTATGCATGCATACACACCCATGTGCCACGGAGAGCAAGAGAAAGGGAGATCATGCTCTGTTTGCTGGGGTGAACACATTGCCTGAGGCTTCAGCAGTGGGGAATGAAAGCTTTCACCTGTGAGATATTGAGTGTGCATTTATGGACTATAGTGTGCATGTGTATTGTTTGCGAGCGAGTGTGTATTCTTGCGCTGAGGCTTGTATCGTTTCTTGTAATATAGCTACAGTAATATTCGGTTGTGAAGCAGTTCTCAAAACACTGACACTTTCCCTTTGAGATTGCTTCGCCCGTTTTGTCCTGGAAAAGCTTTGTTCTTCATATTAAGTCAGTTTTATTGTAGATTTTTTTTTTTTTAGAGAAAACAGAACAATGTTCCTATTTACAGAAATATATTCATGGCAACTTTTAATACATTTTACAAAGGCTGGAATGCTTTCCAGGTCATCAAACAGGCTTTTCAAGGGGGAATGCAATGTGACTTCAAGGGTCAGAACATGCGCAATGCAAATATGCTACATTTTAAGACATGTTTTTTTTTTATAGCATAACAGAAGTGAGAGGCATTATCCAATGCCTCTCACTTCTGTTTCTGTCCTTAAAACCTAACCTTAAACCTAAGATTACAAGCCTAACTGAGCTTAAGGCAGATAAAATTGAAACAAATGGATCTTTTGAATGAAAACCTAAGCGAGAGTTCCTAGGGTCCTAGGCTCTAAGAACGTTTGTCCAACACTATAAGGTTTCTTTTTCTCTTCCAGAATCCCCAGTGCCCCAAATTACAGATTATTTTCTCTCCCCAATCACCTTATCGATCGTACCCACTGACTGACCCTGTGTGTCTGCTGAGAGTTTCTCTTTGTGTTAATGGGAATCTTCTGAGTTTCTGCATAATGTGAGCACACCTACTTAAGCATTCCGGCATCTCATCTGATCTTTATGCTGACTTTGTCGCATGGTTTCCCTTGAGCGCCCATCAGTTCACAGGCATGTTGGTCTACAGTGAAGCAACTTAAAAGAGATCAGTGCCAACAGTGATTGACAGAGACAACTGTTCTTCTCCAGCTTTTGTGTCAGATGTGTCAAGCTAACCTTACTCTACAGTATATCATTATATTCATTTAAGCAATGCTATATCATTTTAAAATGTGTTCTGTATTGAACCCCTGTAGCTTTAAAGCATCTTGTGGTTAAGTACAAAAGATGGAACGGCCTTTTATTTTTTTTATGTTTACTCAGCTACAGCGATGAGTTACTTATAATGACCATAATGCCCATCATTCATTCAAAGCAGTTTAACATTGAATATGATATTATTATATGATTTAATGAATACTGATAAATATTGTTATACAAACAAGGGATCAAACTACTGAGTATAATTTGAAAGGTGGCAAACTAATAGAGAATAATCATCTCCACTGCAGTTGTCCTTAGCGTTACATTTTATGCAAGATTATTCTTTTAGTTTAACACAGCAGGCAGCTGTTTCCAGTGAAAAAGGTCTGATTATAGAGTGTGTATAAAATATGGAAGTACACCCTGCCCCATCACCCACTGATTTGTGGACTAACTAGACTTCAGGGTTTGGCATTTTGGCCATTTTTTTAAATGTATTTATTTATTTATTTTTGTTTGGTTTTGTAAACCAGACATGACCATATTTTGACAAGATGGCTAATGCTAGCACTGGCTAGCAGGCTTTGTGAGCAGAGTACATCCATAATTCCCTGTGATTTTAAAATGACTGATTATTTTGGTTAACAGAATACAGGTGTATTAACACATCTGAGCAACCATCATTCAAATAACTAACCACAATGGACTGGCATTTAGATAACACTTTTACCACTCAAGCGTTTACATTTGACCATACATTCATATAACACTTCAAGGACTTTATCTACCTCACATCCATGACCATTTTAGAGTCATCAATTAACCAAATATGCTTGTCTTTGGACTGTGGGAGGAAGCCGGAGTGCTCAGATGAAGCCCACGCAGGCACAGAGAGGGCATGCAAGCTCTACAGCTGGGGTTCAAACCAGGAACCTTCTTGCTGTGAGGCGGCAGTGCTAACCACTGCTCCATGGTGCCTTAACACAGTTAAGAGGTGATAAAAACAGATTTGCATTTAGCTGTGAAAGACAGATATTTAGTAATGAAAGGGACAGTAAGTGTTACTTAGACTTAGAATGACCAGCTGGCCAGAAACATGACTCCTAATGAGCTGTTTCTGTTGGATGTGTAACTATAAAAGTTTACCATAATAATTTTATAAGATGATAATTTGCCAGTCTCAATGTGTTTACAGTTTGTTCTGCTGCCTCCCAAGTGACCAAAACCTCAGTACACTCAGCTTTACATAAAAGTATCATACCATTGAATTGAATGGTATGCTTTTTATTATAGTTTAATTTTTTTTAAAAAAAAGGTATTTTGAGTCAATTCCACACACGGTTCTTTATAAATAATTTTGACATAATTTCACCTTCTTTAATTGTGTAATGTTCTGCGTAATGTTATTGTACAGAACACTGCACATTTTTGTGGCATGGTGGTACAGAGAGTTGGTATGATGGTTAGCCCACAGCCTCACAGCAAGAAGGTTCCAGGTTTGAGCCCCAGCTGGGGCTTTTCTGTGTGGCGTTTGCATGTTCAGTTAATTGGTATTTCTAAATTGTCAGTGTACTCTATGTAAGACTAGAAAAGTGCTACATAATGCTGTGGTCCCACACATAGGGAAAATAGTGGTTGGAGACTGAGGCATGACCAAAATTATTGCAATCAGCTTGCAGTCCCGTTGCCTTTGAAATGGTTGCTTCAAAGACGGGGATCAGGTTTGCGATCATTCACAGTCAATTGCCATCTTTAGTGTGACTTTGGACTTTCCATCAAAAGTGCAATAAGACGGAGTCGGTCTGCTATCAGTTTGGATCACGTTACATGCAGTCAGTTTGTCATATTAGAGCCATTAACTGTGATAAATCAGTGAAAATCGAAAATCTGTTGCCGTCTACATCAGAGGTTCACAGGTTTTATGCATATGTTTCTCTCTTAAAACATCGTGGCAGTTCAGATAGATGAGAGGAGGGTAATGCAGAATCAATATGTTCATGATATAAGGATGAACTCTTCTGACAGACATTGCTGGGGACTGTGTGTGGATCTGAGGACTGAGACTCAATTAGAGTGCAGGATTAATCCAGAGAAGAGCTGCTTTATTACAAACTATTCCTCCATATAAACCTGAAGTCTGTGTGTAACAGCTGATATGCATGATGTGTAGAAGAACAAAAAATATTATTTCCCATCTGTTCCCGAGCTGTCTGTGTGAAGATACTGTTACTGAGCCAGGTGTGTAAATGCGCGCATCCCTCTGGGTTTTTCTGCAGGCTGTGTGAAACTGCCGGTCCTTATTAAAGTCAATATTACATATTGCAACTTTCAGACATTATTCTGCCACACTAACACGGTCCCATTAATAGCTGCATTTTGGTATCATGTATCAATATATTATGTGATAGCACCTATCAGAGGAAGTAAAAGAAAGAAAACTGGAAGTTGCTCTGTGTGCACACACTGCTGAGAAAAGAGATGCACAGATGTTTTCAATGTGTACCGATAACTGTGTAGAAATGTTACTAAAAGCCTGGAAACACTGGAACCTTCTCTGCTCACTGTGAAAAGGACAAGATGTATCCTAGTATGCATCTTGCGTTGGGATTCTCCTCCTTCCATCTCCATGTTCAGTTCAGTTCAGTTCTGCTCTGTTTTAATAATTATCGCGGAGCAGGAATATGTGGGGCTTAGTTCCAAACACTCAGAGTAAGGACTGAGTAAAGAGTGCCAGGACAGAGCCAAAGTTTTGGGGCTGCACTCACAGCTTTGAGCCATCCACTACACACTCGTTCTGATAACATCTCCCTCACTCATTCCAAATAAATGAACACTCCTAGCAGCAACTATCAGGTGGAAAATAAGACATGCTTTTCGGCATTAAGTTTAGCACAGCTTGCAGTAAATAGCCTGCCACAAGTCTTAGTAACTCTGATTATGTGTTGGCAATCTGTCTGCATTTACAAATTAGATAGTGATTATTTACAAACAATCTGTCTGAGAGTGATTGCAGTCAGTGCAAGTCGGACTGCGATTGTTTGGAGACAGGTTGCCTCCCACCAGGCGACCTGTGCAATTGCTTTGCAATCAGAAGTGGTCGTCTAGAGGTTGAAAATAACAACCTCTGGTGACCAGTTGTTCACTGCAACAATTTGCAGTCGGTCGCCAACAGCAAAAAATTAAAATGCAATCACTCGGCAACCACTGATTTTTTTTTTGTTTTTTCCTAGTCACAAGGATTTTGCCATCCTGTTTTTTGCTCTAGTGTGCTTGAGGCTTAAATGCGAGTACATCACATTAAATTTATTATGGTAGGAACATTTTACTGTGGCTGCTTTAGCAAAGGCATATTTTTTTTTACAAATACTTTTACAGGTGGTCTTGTTTATCATAAGACATCATACAGCTTAAAAGCTATGTAAAGTTTGCATGTGGAGCTATTTTCAGAGTAACTATAGTGACTGGAGTGTGTAAGGGGAAAAGAGAGAAAAGCAGTTGAAAGTTGCATAATTGCCTCTAAAATTGTAATAAAGCACTTGCTAAATTAGGTAAATGTATTGCTTGTGTGTTTATTTTTTCCATCTCTGAAACTGGCTAATGACTCAGTGTATGGGCTTCTTTCCTTCAGTGTGTGCGCGCATGTGTGATTGCACATTGTAGAATGACATGTATGTAAGTGTGTTTGTGTGTTTACTTTCAAAGCTCCTGCAGCTTTGTCACCTGCTGCCTTTAAACATATTCCAAGTGGCAAATTACTGCCGAAACATATTTAATCCTGCCAAGCCAAAAAAGGGAAAAAAAGCTGTTGATAGTTGTTAGTTGTAGTGGGAAGCTGCACAGCATATCATTACAACTAAGAGGCCAAGCAGCTAATTCTAGGGCTCCTTCATGAAGACGTACTCCTCCTGATTACGCCCCCACTCCTCACTGATCTCTCTCAAACACAAACACTGATGAGGTCTCCCTACAGGCCTTTCATCTATCTCACCATTCAATACAATATAGCTTTGAAAAAGATATGGGGAAACTTGTGTGCAATGCCTTGTTATCATGCTCTGTTCAAATACATGCAGTCATTTTGCTCTACATGGTGTAGCGTTAAGCACAGCAGGTCTGCAGCACATAGGAATTACATGTTACTGGATAATGTTAAGCTCTCAATGTGCGCATGTGTTTCTATCCTAGTGGCAGTCGGCTATGAGTATGAGGTATGTCCGGGTGTTATCCACTGGGAAAGAAGGACTGCTCTGATGCAGGGATTTGAACTGGTCCCCTCTGACCTTGGAGGATGGTCTCTGGACAAACACCATGCCCTTAACATACACAGTGGTGAGTTTATTTGCTTGTTTTTGGTACTTGGAGGCTGGCTGCATTTTTAAAGCCACAAACTGAATTGGACAAACTTGAATTCGGTTTAAATCATTTTTGCCGGGGGGTGGGGGTTGGATGTTTGTGTTTTCTTTGACATTGAAATAAATAAGAACCACTTTCTTACTTCTTTTAAGTTATGTTTTGATAGTCTAGACTGTCTACATGAAATGATAGAGAGCTTAGAAGTCCAAGATGTCCTTGAAGTAAGGACATCAAAATGCAGGAGTCTGGGTGACTCAGCTACATTGTACTGCATGCAACAATAACTACTATCGCTGTTAAAGCTGCTCAGAAAATGGTTTGAGATACATCAAATTTAAATTGTCACAAAAAAAATCTTAATTCGTTATTTGTTAAGAGTTTAGCACACAAAATTTTCACGGGATCTAAGTTTGTGAGATTGGTTCAGATTTAAATGAGTTCAAAAAGTCCAATTGTTGTAAAATTAAAGTGAAATAATGACAAATTTTGCTTGGTGCAAAGGAGTGAAAAACAACACTGTTTCCAAAACTCTTCTGCCACCTTAAATCCAGCATGATGAGTTTAGATAAAAACAAAAAAAAAACAAACACCAAATCTAAGTGAAATAACCAAAACCATTCATACTTTGGAAAAACGTTGCATTCATAAAGGATTTCAGCAACATTAGCATACACCCACTGATAGGAAATATGCTTAAAGGGCCTTTGATGTCACTTTTGCATTCCTCTCTCCCCAGGAATCCTTCACAAAGGGAATGGAGAAAATGTCTTCCTGTCCCAGCAGCCCCCTGTTATCAGTACTGTGATGGGGAACGGCTTCTATCGGAGCGTCCCGTGTGGCCCGAGCTGTAGTGGTGCAGCTCGGGACATGATGCTGTTTGCCCCCGTGGCACTGGCTAGCGGCCCCGATGGCTCTCTCTACGTGGGGGATTTTAACTTCATTCGCAGGGTTCACCCAGATGGATACACCAGAACCATATTGGAACTCAAGTGAGAGCAATGATCTTGTTGGGTATGCTCGTGATAAGACTGCTCTTGGTAGGGATCTCACAATAGGAAGCAGTGGGATTTGGCGCATTGGATTCACTTGAGCACAATGTAAAACAAAATTAGCTCAGCTGATATGGGTTAGTATGGCATTAGCTGTGGATGGGATCTGCAGTTGTGATCTATTTGATCTCTGTGGAATTCTTTCTGAAGTTCGTCTTCATGCAAAAGGAGGAGCGTGTGAGGTTTAGAGATCACAGACTCTAATCTACCTCTTTAGGATGCGAGGGAAGCTGAAAGTCTCTGCTGTGAAACAAAGATACGTGTTTTTTTTTTTTCTCTGGATTATGACGATAATATCTCCTACTGTGCTGCAGGCATTACATTCTCATTTCTGTATTTTCTCAAGCGTAGAATCTCGATGGGATTGCGCAGTCATTTGTCCTGTAAAGTGTTCTCCTTATGTATCTTTACTCTCATTCACTGTTTTTATTGTATGTCTCACTAATATTTCTGGTTCAGGCAGAGGTTTCCTCTGGGAGGAAATGCCAAAAAAAAAAAGAAAAGACTTCCTGTTTAGGTTAATATTTAATGTGAAACAATACAACTGTCTAAATCAACCCTAATTTCACTTTATGGGGAGAAAATTTTGCAGCCTATGAAATTCTGAGTGACTCTCGTTAGCCTCATAAATAATTGTTTTTACTTTCTCTTCTCTCCTTTTCAAACGCTCCTTTATGGCTTGTTATCAGGAACCGGGATACCAGGCACAGGTGAGAAGTGGTGATTTACACCTCCTTTATATACCTGACCAAACATGTGTCAGGGGAAAAGACAGTTGCAAAATGCCCCGCAGAGCTTTAACTTTGTTTGTTTGCCTCCTTTAAATTGCATTGACCCACCTTCCTCTTGAACACATACATACAGGTTCTGCACACACTCCGAATGCAGTTAGATCTATGAAAGTCTCATTTAAATTTCACTAGGTGATATTAAATTTTGTACGTTGGGCCGCAGCCAAAATGTCAAGGATTTCATTTTTTTAGAGGATTACTGAAAGTCTGTTTGGAGGATGCCTCGGTTCATTCATTTCCTGAGCCAGACTAAAAGCCCAAGGCCGGGAGTGGCCTCAACATTGTCCCTGGCCTCAAGCCTCTGTGGCGCTGTGAGCTCTATACGCTGTGTTTGACAGAAGATTAGACAGATGTTATAGGGTTTCTGTGTGTGTATGTGTGTTCTGATGTTGGCGTGTCTGTGCATGCACCGCTATCGTGGGTCATATCGAGCTGATTGTGTGTGTGTGTGTGTGTGTGTGTGTGCTTGTGGGTGTGTGTGCTTGTGGGTGTTTGTGGAAGAGAAAGAGAGGGTTTATCCAATTTCAAAACACAGACTATTTTTCATGATACTGTATCTCTACCGTGCCAAATTTGAAACCGTGCAGAAATGATAATCTGATTGGATTTTACTTTGTGGGTGGTTAGGAACAAATGCCAAAAAAATATAAATATGCAAGCCATGGTAATTTTCTACTGTAAAGCCATAGCCAGTGTTTCCCATCTGGGGGTGCTTTACCCCAATGGGGTACTTCTGCATTTGGCATGCAGTAAGTGGAGAGATTGTCGAGTAGCTCTAGAAATTTGAATAAAAAGAAAGAGAAGAAGCAAAACAAAAAAAGCCAACACAAGTGAGGCAGAGAATGAAAGGTGGTGGTGGAGGTGAGTTGCCTTGAGATCGGCTGATCTGCCAGGATTGTGGCTGAACTTGACTTTGTGACCTACCTGAACTTATGGTCTGTTTAGTTGAAATAAATTAAATAGATGCCAAAAATGGATAAATAGCTGTCTTTGTTAGGCATTTAACCATAAGTGGCTGAATAAATATTTCAGACTGCTTAAAAATGATGAAATAGATAGCTTAATGTGTAATGGTTAAATGGTCTGAGATATAAGTATTTGGGGTATTGTAGTATAAATGCAGACTTAAAAAAAATCAACTAAAATTTGCATGAAAGAATCTACTAATATATATTATTAACAGGAAATTTGATTCCAGCCTGAAATAAATACAAATGAATGCATTTAGAAGATCATGGCTTGTGTCAGTGAAGGAGTATTTGAGCTAATCTAACTAGCGTGTGAGAGAAAATGGGGTAACGAGATTGGAAACCACTGGTCTAAGCCTATACTGTATGAGCTGGATTCTTCTGAAGGCACTTTGGATAGTGTTTCCTTACCCTGGAGGCTTCTCTTTTAGTTTGTGCTTCCTTCTTTTCCTCCACAGCCGCTTTTTACTGTTAGCAGCATGTTAGAGTTTCTCCTTTATTCTGTGCTATTGTTCTCCTAAGTCAAATACATTAATTATTCATCCATATTCAGCTTTCAAAGCTTTTCACTATGCATTCTTCCCAGCAAAGTGCCGATCAGCCAAAAGGGCTTCAAAACAAGGTGCTCTCTGAGGGGAAGACAGTATGGGAAGTGCTCAACATGAAACCACTGTCTATTCTTTCCCCTTTAAGAGTCGGAGCGAGGAGTAAAGCAAATAGGGGAGGAAGTCCTCTACAATATTATCTGAGAGCCCAGACGGTCGATTTAGAGAGACAGTCAGGAACAGCTAGATCACTGTGTCTATCAACTCTGATCACTGTTTTGTTATTACATGCGGTGGGAACAAGCAAGGCTGGAGTGGGATTGTTTGTGCTCCGGTTGTTATTGTTGTTCATTTTCCATCCACTGGAGGAAAGCATTCGGAGCTATGAGCATCTAATTGAGAAAAAGACAGGTGGAGCGATTTGTAATCAGTCATATGCACCGTGCAAAGCTTGTGGTAGCTTCAAGAGGCCCAGCAAATATGATATGCTGCACGCCGAGCAGTGGCACATTTTGAAACTCGGTGAATATAACTCTCTTAGGATCAAGTTTAAATTATGTATGTGCAGTTCAGTGCTGAGCTCTGTAAACAGTTATGCACTTAATGGACTAGATGACTGACAGCATGCCTGCCGATGTTGCTGTGTTTTGTTTTGGGTTTTTTTCCTCTTCTGGGTAGTGAGAAGGTTCAGGCTTATGTCAAAAGTAAGTATTCTCTTCTAAAAGAAAGGGATATTGGGGGTACAAAGACTGTCCAAAGCAAACTGAAAATCATAAGGACACGCTGGCTACAAAAAAAAGAAAAGGTTTGTAGCCGTGTAAAAATATTTTAATTGAGCACGAGCATGACAACAGAAATATTTGTCTTGACATTGTAATTTTCCTTTCAGGACATTTTTTTTTTATTGAATAGCTGCAGAAGAAAGAAGAAAAAAGAAACCTTTAACAGGGTGTCTTCAAGTTTAATTGGCAGGAAGCCTTTGACCAGACCCAGCTGACATTGGATTTCACGCTACAAAAGTAATTGCCCGGAACTCAGTTAGTTACAGTGTTCAAAGTGCAAAATTTAAATTCCCTCTCACTTTTTTGATCACTGTGTTCAAGTCTTAATAATAATGCAACACAATGCAACACAATAGCATGACAGTATCAAAGGTTTTATGTAATTAATGAACTGCGGACTATATGTGCAGAAGCTAGTCAAATCTTGTCTGTACAGCTGCTTGCCCACAGTGTTGGCATTCATCCGACACAAAGGACAGTATACACCTTGCAGGAAGCATAAGGGTGAATAAAGTCAGCTGTCACAGTTGTGCTAATGTAAGGCTGAGGTTCTGAGGAGAAAAAGACAATTTCATATAAGCAGTAGGACGTGTACATGACTCCACATGGAGGTATTTCTTCCTGTACAACATGCTTTCTATTTGAGATGCTTGCTGAATAAGTGCCGAGGCTTTTGTCCACTTTTCATAAAGCAACAGCAACAACAGGCAGTTATTTGTCCCCATGATTCATTCAGCTAAGGTCAGATTTGCCGGGGTTTAATTTTGGTCTAGGACCTTTGTTGCATGTTCTCCCCACTCCCTGTTATTGCTCCCTGTTATTTTCTGTTGTGGCAGAACTTGTTTTATGCTGTACCACGGTCCGTAGAAAGGCCATAAAGTTAACAGTAAAGACGATCTCATGTATATGGCTCAAAAAACTAAAGGAACACTTTTTTATCAGAGTACAGCATCAAGTTAATTAAACTTCTGGGATATTGATCTGGTCAGTTAAGTATCAGAGGGAGTTGTTAATCACTTTCAGCTGCTTCGATGTTAATGAAATTAAAAACAGGTGCAAGAAGGGCAACAATGAGACAACCCCCAAAACAGGAATGGTTTCACAGGTGGAGGACACTGACATTTTTTCCCTCCTCATCTTTTCTGTTTTTTCACTAGTTTTGTATTTGGCTAGGGTCAGTGTCACTACTGGTAGCATGAGGCGACACCTGGACCCTACAGAGGTTGCTCAGGTAGTCCAACTCCTCCAGGATGGCACATCAATATGTGCCATTGCCAGAAGGTTTGCTGTGTCTCCCAGCACAGTCTCAAGAGCATGGAGGAGATTCCAGGAGACAGGCAGTTACTCTATGAGAGCTGGACAGGGCCTTAGAAGGTCCTTAACCCATCAGCAGGACCGGTATCTGCTCCTTTGTTCAAGGAGGAAAAGGATGAGCACTGCCAGAGCTCCACAAAATGACCTCCAGCAGGCCACTGGTGTGAATGTCTCTGACCAAACAATCAGAAACAGACTTCATGAGGGTGGCCTGAGGGCCCGACATCCTCTAATGGGCCCTGTACTCACTGCCCGGCACCATGGAGCCCAATTGGCATTTGCCATAGAATACCAGAATTGGCAGGTCCACCACTGGCACCCTGTGCTTTTCACAGATGAGAGCAGGTTCACCCTGAGCATGTGACAGATGTGAAAGAGGCATATCCATGGAGGGACACACAGACCTCTACAGGCTAGGCAATGGCACCCTGACTGCCATTAGGTATCAGGATGAAATCCTTGGACCCATTTTCAGACCCTACACTGGTGCAGTGGGTCCTGGGTTCCTCCTGGTGCAAGACAATGCTTGGCCTCATGTGGCGAGAGTATGCAGGCAGTTCCTGGAGGATGAAGGAATTGCTACCATTGACTGGGCCCCCACGCTCACCTGACCTAAATCCAATAGAACCTCTGGGATATTATGTTTCAGTCCATCCGACGCCGCCAAGTTGCACCTCAGACTCTCCAGGAGCTCAGTGATGCCCTTGTCCAGATCTGGGAGGAGATTCCCAAGGACACCATCCGTCGTCTCATTAGGAACCCCAACGTTGTTAGGCATGCATGCAAACACATGGGGGCCATACAAACTACTGAGTACCATTTTTAGTTGCTGCAGTGAAATTTCAGTAAAATGGACTAGCCTGCTGTATCATTTTTTCACGGTGATTTTCGGGGTGTCTCTGAATTCAGCGCTCTGAAGGTTGATCATTTTCATTTTCATCAAACAATTTGGCATCCTGTTGTTCCTAACATTTTACCCAGTCCATATCAGTATAGATAGCCAGCATGATGTTTTTCCCACTGAGCTCTGATGTTTTTTCAAAGTGTTCCTTGAATTTTTTTTTGAGGAATATGTTTTACATCACGTACAATCAAAAACAAAAACAAATATTTGGATACGTACAGGCATAAAATTACAGCTTACGAGTCATTTTCAAAATGCATTATTGCTCTTGTAAGCAAGGTGTCTCATCTCAAAAATATCATGCCTTGACGCAGCTGTTGGAAAGATTTACACATGCAAGGATTATGCTGTTCGCCACCTTATGCAGTCTGCGCATACATTTATACATAAGACTTCTTATCGCTGCCTGACATGTGGGTACAATTCTGCTGACAAATATATATATGACACTATAAAATGTTAGCAAAAACATCCTTGTGGCTTTATTATAGGCAATTGTAGGTTTGTGCATACTGCTGTTTTTATACTGAGCATTATACAGGTCTGCAATTGAAAACAGAAAAAAAGAGGCACTGACATCTGTTCTTCTTTACTTCCTTATCAAAGAAAGCCAGTTTAAGTTAGCATAACAGATGTAGCCCAGAGTATATCCTTTCACCTCACTGAAGGAAGATTCCATTAATACATTTCATACTTGAGTGCAAACAAAACACAAGTGGGAATGTGTGCATGCTTTTGTAAACAAAGAAGTCGCAAGAAGAGATGAATTTCTGCTAATTCTGCAAAGATTTTTTTTAAATGGCCTGTACAAAGTTATTGGAAGTTATTGTTAAGTATTTAAAAATAAGTATATTTTTTAAGTGCTGTATTCAGTTGGTATCACACATGTCCAGCCATTCATTCATTAGATAGATGAGTGGTTGTCAACCTCTTTCAGGCCAGCACACCTTCTACACATGATCCAAATCCCTTACCCCACCCATCAAATAAAATATAGGTTAATTAACTTCCCTGAATGTTAATAGTGACAGCCCTCTTATTTTGGTGTCATGAAATCATATTCATATTTATATTATTCATTTTTATTTACATTATATATTCATTATTCAACTATTTTTATTAGTAATATTAATATTCTGTTTGATATCCTGGAAAAAGGCATGTTAATGCCAAATAACAGATTTAATTTAACTGGACTGCTGGAATATTGTTTGCATTAGTTTGCATTAGTCATGTGGAAAGAAATTATTTAAACGGTTAGAAATTTGACATTCAGATTTTAATTATGTCCCGTTATTGATCATGAACAGCAGCATAATCAGCCATGCCAAACAAGAAGCATTGTTCCAGATCACCCAACCAAGTAAAAAGTCTGAAGCAACTGAAAAAGAAAAAAACCCACAAGGATTTAAATTCAAAGCAAATAAGCTAAATTGCTTTAAAGCTGGCGTGAGCCCTGTGCCTGGTGGTTCTTTGCCAGTTTTTTTTTTTTTTTTTTTTTTTCCTGTGGTTG
>VUQS01075234.1:12820-26408 GCA_015108495.1 Heterochromis multidens
TATTTGTACAGTGCTGTGCAAAAGTCCCTCATTTCACCCCAACTTTCTTGTTATTTTTAAAGTGGTCTTGAGCAATAACTCTTCAGGCTTTTTGAAGGTCTTTCAAAATTTGTCTTTGGATCTTGGCTGGTTTTTAACTCATTTTCAGTCCAGTCCTTTTATCTGACTGTTTGTGTTTTTTGTTACCAGCGTTGTGTCTACACATAACAGCTAACTTAGCAAAGAATTTTAAATTGTATCATTGGGCACTTTGTTACTACCAGCCTGTCACAAAAACACATAATTTGTTCCCATTTCTTTAGTTGAATTTATGAAAATGCCAAAGTTAACACAGTTTGACACGCAAAAAAATAAAATAAATAAATACATTTTTGCACCAACAAATGTATTTCCAAATAGCTATTTGCCAAAAACTTGGTATATCTTAGTATGGTGTACAGTGTATCTTTAATAAATTTCAGGAAACTGAACACATGGAGGACAGAAGAAGAGGCAGCCCTAAAATCTATCTACAGCAAATGAACAGTATCTGAAAGTCATGTCCTTAAGAAACAGGAAAGAATCCATCAAAGACCTTACACAGGACCTGAGAGATGCTTATGTCCCTTCAGTTGATTAATTTACTGTTCACTGAAACCTCATCAGAAATGGTGTCAGTGGAAGGGTGGCTGTCAAGAAGCAGTTCTTAAGGAAGGGAAACGGGGAGAAAAGCGTAGGTATGCCAGATCCATGTGTGTTTATACATGTTTGAATAAATGGCTATATCTATTTTCAATTTTCATAGCAAAATATAAAGAAATGAAGGGTGGCTCATGACTTTTGCACAGTACTGTAAAAGGTTCAGTTTACTGTTTCAGAAGAATTTGTCTGATATGCAAATTTTTGGAATCTCATATTATAGGCACTTTTTTTTTTTTTTTTAAATTCTGGCTCCATGTGTGCAGAACTTAAAGGTTCCTTCTAGCAAATGACTAACAAAACTTAATGAAGTTGCTCAAGAAACCCTTCTTGGCACACTACATACATTTAGGACTGAGCAAAACACATGGCTAGACTAATAAAGCTTTTAATTAAGCATTTATTTACATAACCGTAATTACACTGGTGCTCACTGGTTGGTAATGTAGTTGCAATAATCAACTTCTCAGTCTGTGTTGGCAGGTTAATGAGTGGGAAATACTAGTGTTCATTTTTTTTTGTTTTTTTGTACCATGCCTGGAGATCCAAAATGTTTTCATATGCTCTTTCTTCTCAAAGCCAGTTGAACCTGCTTAATGCCAAGCCTTGCCTCTCACCTTTCATGATTATGATGTTTTATGACAGGCTTTAATGCCAGGGAATGTTCTGCATTCACATCCACCTCCTTTACTGTCTCTGTCACCCACATTGGTCCTAATTTCTCATGTATATGTTATGTAAAGGAGGGGATTTAAGTTGAAAGACCTAAAAATGCCTGCAGTGTTTAGTATCAGCTGGTTGTTACACAACTTTTACTGCAGCAGCACAGAATCATGTTTATACTTTGTAAATGAGTTTCGGGCTATAATGTGTGAAAATGTTCCTAACCCAATTAGACTGATAATACTGGTGTATCTTGGGTTGTTTAAAGCAAACAATGTTTTTTTTATTTAATCTATCTTGTTCAAAAATTTCCTAACAGCTTCAGTTTTCTTTCTCTTTAGATCTCGGAGGGTTTGTCATTTCTCCACAGTGGGGTGAAAATGGTTCATGGCAATCTGTGTCCAGAGAACATAATCCTCAACAAGAGTGGCGCGTGGAAGATTATGGGTTTTGACTTCAGCATCTCCTCTAACAACCCTTCAGATGCTGAGGTATATTTTTTGCACCCTCACTTCAGCCTGTCAGGCTTTTTGCCTTGAAGAAGCTCTACCAGAATAATATCTTGCAGCCTTTTGACATCTTACTTTCATTTCCTTTAGCCCAAGTATACATGTAAAGAGTGGGAGCCCAACCTTCCTCCACTCTGCCTCCCCAACCCGGAGTACCTGGCCCCTGAGTACATACTGTCGGTTAGCTGTGACTCTGCCTCTGACATGTACTCCCTGGGCGTGGTCATGCATGCTGTCTTCAATGAGGGGAAGCCTGTTTTCCAAGTCAACAAGCATGACATTTTTAAGAGTTTCAGCAGGCAGCTGGACCAGGTGAGTGAAGCTGTACTGGAAATTTATGTTTTTTAGCTGACTTCCCTGTGGAAGGGGATTTGATTGTCACCAGTCACTAGAGAGCAGATGTTTTAAGTAAACAAAACAGTGATGCGCAGCTGTGCCAAGATAGCAGGTTTGCCTTGAGTTTAAAAGTGGAGCAGAGTAAAGGAAAAAATAAACCTTTTTTGGTTCTCATCTATTAAATTCCTTCAAAGTCTTCATTACAAATATGAGTGTGTATAGTATAGATGTAAACTCCAGCTTACCTGCTTTTTGGTATTTTGTTTTCAGTTTTTATGCTCAGCTACTTTCATCTGTTCAGATCTGAGTCATTTACCAGCTCATAGGTCAGGCACAAGAGAAGCATGACAGCAACAGTCCAAACTCCAGGAAAAGCTCCTCCAAACTAATGTAGATTTAATTAATTGATAAATCATGCAGCAGATCACAGCTATAGTACAAAGAACTTAGGTATATGTTAGTATTATGTGGTTTATTCCTTTCTTTCAATTGTAGCTGAGCAGCATAAGTCCAGCGGTGCTGAGCAAAATTCCAGAGGAGGTGCGGGAGCATGTCAAAATGCTGCTCAGTGTCACACCTAATGTCCGGCCTGATGCCGACCAGATGACTAAGGTCTGCATATTCATTGCTTACTTGAGAATATTATTCCAACTCCCATAGGCCTTCCTTTAAGGAAAAATACTTTTTGTGTGCATTTCAGATCCCATTTTTTGATGATGTTGGTGCAGTCACTCTGCAGTACTTTGATTCCCTCTTCCAGAGGGACAACCTACAGAAGTCCCAGTTCTACAAAGGCCTCCCCAAAGTCCTGCCCAAACTACCAAAGGTAAGTGCTTATTTAGGAACTGCAATGGATGGTATAAGCTGTCAACAAAAGTACAAGAATGCCTTTTTTCCAGACTTGCTTGCAGTGTGGGTACTGCAGATTTCATTCTCTTTCAGGATTTGTGTTGGTGTACTCTTCTTGTGTTAGCACCACAATTGTGTTACAGTCCATCATATGAGTCATATTAGTCATGTTCTTTCATCTTTCACCCATTCTGTTGTCTTTTCTCTCAGAGAGTGGTTGTATATCGCATCTTGCCAGCCTTGACCTCTGAGTTCATCAACCCGGACATGGTTCCCTTTGTGCTTCCCAACGTGTTGCTGATTGCTGAAGAGTGCACCAAGGAGGAGTATGTTCGCCTCATCTTGCCTGACCTCACGCCTGTTTTCAAGCAGCAAGAGCCTATTCAGGTACACACAGAAATATAACCTGACACACAGTAATCTAAGCTTGTGCATGTTTGCAACAACTGCTGCTTTAAGAGACTGCACTTTTGTAACCTACACATTCTGCTAAGATGGATCCTCAGGTATCGAGGTATAACTGTTTTAAAAACCCTGTTTGCATGATTTTTTTTTCCTACTTTCAGACACATATATAATTGAGATTTGACACGAGATTGAACAGTTGTATATAACCTGCCTAAAAAGCATGGTGCTTTATGTCTTGGTCTGTCGCTTTATCAAGACTTCTCTGTATTTTTCTTCCCATGCCTCTTCAGGCTAGCAATATGGTGAGTGGTTTTTCTGCTGTGAGTCTGCTCTTGTCACATTGGCTCGTGTATGTGTTGTGCTACTAAAATTGTACTAAAACCACTGCAATGAGTCTGCTTATTTCCATCTTCCACTGTACTCACCCATTGAAAATAGGCTAGTATTTTCTCGCTTTTGACTCGTTTTCTTAACTGAGTCTCTATGCTGTGCAGATACTGCTGATATTCCTGCAAAAGATGGACCTACTGCTGATTAAAACGCCACCGGATGATATAAAAAACAGTGTGCTGCCCATGGTCTACAGAGCTCTGGAAGCCCCTTCAGTACAGATCCAGGTACAGAGGGGAAATTGGACTATATAGCTGTAACAGAAATGATTATGGTTATAGATTATGATTCAAGAAGCTACTATGTACCTGATTTGTGAAAAAGCCAGATGCAGTTGCTTAAAGGTTCTAAGACCTCCTTGATATTTCTGGTTTGTTTTTTGCTTTAGATACCCCCTGTCTAAAGGAGAAACACTAAGAATAGTTGCCAATTTTTTCTTCATTGGTGTTTATTTTAAGCATTGCACTTTGTTAGTTTGAGACATTTACTTTTTCCAGTACTCTTAGTTCTCCTTTTAGTGTTATCTTGCAAGCACAGTAAGAATGAATACTGAGTCATTATAAAAATGTCATATTTATAACATTATCTCTGGCTGAACAGGAGCTGTGCCTCAACATCATCCCAACCTTTGCAAACCTGATTGACTACCCATCTATGAAGAACTCCCTCATCCCTCGGATCAAATCAGCATGCCTGCAGACATCTTCACTTGCTGTGAGTCTTCATTAGTCATTTTCTGCTCTCAAGCTGTTTGCCTTCACACAATTATATTTGGTTAAAAACTGTCTTTACTTTGCCTTTTTCTTTTCTGAAAATGCTACATTCTTGTTTGCAGTGTTGTCAGCTACTGACTGAAATGTATGAATTTGTCTTTCAGTGTTTCCTGTGTCATGCTGTAATTTGCTGTGTCACTGTGTGTCTGCCTGTCTCGATATGTAGGTGCGAGTGAACTCTCTGGTGTGCCTGGGAAAGATTTTGGAATATCTAGACAAGTGGTTTGTTATTGATGAGATCCTGCCCTTCCTGCAACAGATCCCCTCTAGAGAACCAGCGGTACTCATGGGCATTTTAGGTAAACCAACCAGAGTCTCTCCTCTCCTCAGAGGAAGTTACACACATCACTATCATCATTATTTGACATCTTGATTTCTTAAGAATTGGTTATTTGACTTGTTTCCTCTTTACTATAGGGATATATAAGTGTACATTCAGCCACAAGAAGCTGGGGATCCCCAAAGAGCATCTTGCTACCAAGAGTTTGCCCCACCTGGTCTCCCTTAGTATAGACAACAACCTCAATCTGAACCAGGTACTGGACAGTCAAATGCACATATATTTATAATTTAATTTAACTGTAACTCTGTAAAAACAAACAAACAAAAAAAAAAACTATCTAAATGTTGCTCATAACACGTTTCACATTATATGCTAGCTGATATTCTCTGTGTGTCAGTTTAACTCTTTCATGGTGGTTATTCGTGACATGCTGAGCCGCATGGAGACTGAGCACAAGACCAAGCTGGAGCAGCTACACGTCATGCAAGAGCAGCAGAGGTGTCTGTCTTAATTTAGTTTACTGTGTACAATAAATCTCCTAATTCTCTTTAATCAAATGGTTATAAATATTAATGGTGCTTTTTAATACAAATGGCCTAGGATGTCTGTAGTAGTTTTAATCTTTAATAGAGAGCAATGAACAGTCAGTCCTGTTGGTAATGTGTAACTAAATAAGCACTTACAAATGTCATTTAACAGGAGCTTGAACATATCAAATCCAGTCAACCAAGCAGAGGAGAGCAAGAGCCCACCTAGTTCTGGCCACCAGGTGAGTGCTCGATTCCACGACAGTCAGCTGATCTGACAACATGGCTGTAAATATTAGCGCCCTCGCTGGAATTTTTTTTCCTTTTCTTTTGCTTTCAGATTGATGATATCTTTGGTGGCACAGGGGTTAATGGGAAAGAGAATGGAGCAGCAGCAGCAGTCTCACAGCCCAATAGAGTATGTAAATGATATCACTCTTAATTTCCACCCACTTTCTTTGCTCATTTAGCATACAGTCTAGTTTGTTTATTTTCTTTTTTTGCACATCCTCAGGTGTCTCTCACGCTAGAAGAGAAGCAAAGACTGGCTAAGGAGCAGGAACAGGCAGCCAAACTTAGGAACCAGCAGCCGTTAGCGCCACAGACGATCAAACCAGCCACCACCTCTAACTCACAGGTAAAGCCTGAAAATATCTGTGTACACAAACACACTCAAGCTCAAACACTAATAAGTCTCCTTGTTATGTTACAGACTAAGGATCTGACCAGCAGCTTACTCAACAACATGACATCTCTAAACAGCCTGGCCTTGGCAAACACAGCACGACCAGCCCCGGTGCAAGGATCCACCATGTCTGCATTCCCCTCCTCCGGTCCAATGGTTGGCTCCATGGGAACCCCAGTCTCAAACGGTTTCAACCCAACCATGGGCTTCCAGACAGGAGGCATGGGGATGGGCATGCGACCTGCGGGTCCCAGCCTCTATGGTGGAATGGCCACCACCACCAGCACCCCAAACTTTGCATCCCTCACACAGAATCAAGGAACAACTGGACAGACAAATAAACCTCCTGACATGTCAGCCTTGGACAGTCTTTTTACACCCAACAAGCCCAAAGTCACTCTAAACCAGATGGGTCCCAAAGCCCCAGCTGGAACCAACAGCCCTTGGCTCAGTCAGTTTAATTCAGCCCAGAACGCTCAGACTCAGATGCAGGGTGTGTCAGTTGGTATGGGAGGGGTGCCCGGTGGGTTTGGGATGCAAGCAAACCCTTTTTTCAGCCCACAGAACTTTTCTCAACCTCCTGCTGCTACCCCTAACATGAACCCAAGTGGAATAAAACACAGTGCATCTGTCAGCAATGATCTAAAAGACTTATTTGGCTAAACAAGAATTAAAGAAAGACTCCAGGTTTAATATGTTCTTTTAATTAGAACAGGCTGACTGAATGTGAAGATTTAAAGTCCTTTCAAGGGTCTTTCTGTTGGCATTTTTAATTCGACCTGGTTTAAGTTCTTACACTCGGTCACTTTCTGTTGGCAAATTAACCTGCATCTGAATTCCGTTTTTACTTGACCAGAAGGACAGAATATCGAGGTGAAATTTTCTTCTTCTATGCTGTGGTCTTTAAATGCTGGGGGTTTCCTACTGTTTTTGTACTTGACATTCTTGGGAGTCCAAATGGGTTGACTTGAATTCCAACTCAGATTATTCAGGAAGGGTTTGTGTTCATCACATGAATGATCGAGTGGATGGAGTGCAGTTCACTTCTTAAACACATGGCATCAGAGTTAACACAATTGGCAGAAAAAGATTTTTTTAAAAAGTGGTTACTCTGTTTCTCATCTGCTCATTTTCAGGCTTCTGTACCTTTTTAATCCTGTTTGGAATGTTATCATCCCATTGAATGGCCATTATTGGTTGTTATTACTCCTATAACTTTTACCACTACTAGTGGGCACATTAGGCAGGGCTGTTCAACAGAAAAAATAAAGTGCATAAGGAGGCAGGCAGGAAAGTGAAGGCATAATCTGCACACTATCAACTGTGACGCAAGTTCTTCTGGACTTAATTTACATTTTGACTCACTTTTTACTTTAACTAACTGCTCTTTGGTGTCCTCGTGCTGATTATGTTAGGTTAAAAACTACTTGGGTAGGAAAAGAAGGCATGCACTTCCTTACACGACCACTAGAGAGCTCCAACATAATTGAGGCTGATTCTGTTTATTGCTGATTATGATGGTAGTAGGTGGAGAATGGTGCCTATTGGCTATATTTATGGGACTGATTACAACACACAATGGCTAGTCAGTGGGCTGATACATCCATGTGACCTTTACTGCTTTTCCAGACTGCTTTTTTAGGATTCGCTGCATGTCTAAAGCGATCAGAGAGCTGGCTCGGAAACAAATGCCACAAACAACAAAATGTAATCTAAATGTAGTCTGTCGGTAGCTTGAAGTTTGGCTCTGAGAAGCTTGCAGTCTCTGATCTGCATCCAAGAGGCTCCTCTGTGGAGGAAGTCTGAAAGAGGGTGTCGAATTGACAGCCCAACAGTTGCAGTTCAGACTGGGAAAACCTAGTAGCTCCTCTGTAGTTTGTTTCTCTGCAACCATGTTAAAGTAAGCAGTTGGTTTTGACCACCTATTCACCTTCTTTTCAAACGAGATCAGTTTCTGTAACTGCAGTATGGACGACTTACCTGTGTCGGATGTGTGGAGTAACCGTTAAAGTGGCGTCCTTTTAAAAAGGCACTACATAAAGAAGCATATGCACTGCTTTTGCAATTGTGCCTTATGTGGGTACATATTTAAATCTAGACAGCGCTCATCTGTTACTTAAGTATTAATGTTTTCCCCCGTAATCAGCTGTCTGGCATTTGCTTCTCTAACAACTTGCTTTGTTGCATGTTACTTTCTTTGACCACAAAAGATCTGAACTTTAACATCTTTTCTTATGATTCCTCATGATTCTAGTGACCAATGAAAAATATATTAACATGTTTCCTCTGATGAGATCTTTAAGGGACTCAGAAACTTCTGCTCTACCATTTATGTTGATTAGTTTATACAATAAAGATTGTCACCATATATTTTGATTGTAGCACTTTTCAGCTATCAGCAGACATGTACTGGTGGCATATTATGAAGTGTAGATAGATAGTTTATTTAAAAGTGGATTGCTCTGAGAGGGCCTTGGCATTTTTCTGTGATGGTAATGGTAAGAGGCCTTAGCTGAGTTGCGTGCAATAATCACTGTCGGGTGTAGAGGGTGCATATCAATTGGCTCAAACAGTGCTCTCTCCATAACTAAAACTTTTTTCAACCACTTATAACAGGTCTGTGAAATTTTCTAAAGAACTAGATATTAATGTGTTCTCATTCTAAATCTTAGATTTTTCAAGAAGAATCGCACCATTTTAGGGTTTTTAGGTGTACCTTGGTCATATTGTCTTTCTGCGGATGATGATGATAACAGTTTGAAATTTGTTATCTTTTATTGCATTACGTTTTTGGTTTTGTATAAAAATGCCACCAGTGGCAGTGTTACTCATTTAACTGAATCATTGGGTTCTGTTAATTCCTCTATTTTTCATATACAAGACTAAAAATGCGTCTGCAAGTGGAAGTTTTTCATCCTTTGATCGACATGTGGCAGTTTTGATTTCATTGCTAAATGGATGTAGTTTTTGGAGTGTTTCACATATCCTAGCAGAACCCCAAAGGAGAAACTGAATGCATATTCTTCTACAATATCATTTGTATACGACTGCTGTTCTATATGTGTAGTGTGGGCTTTGTTTTATGTGTCAAGGTGCTGGTCTCTGAGGGTGAAAATCTGTACATATAAAGGAAAGTGCACAATCTAATATTCTCAAAGGGTGGTTGTTATTTCTTTGATGGCCTTCAAACACAACTTTAGATTTTGGAGTGTAAGTTTAAGGAATTTCAGTTAAGGAAAGGGAAACGCAAGCCAAAATGCAGTGATTACAAGGCAGTTTTAATAAACCCTTTAAGAGTTACACTATATTGCCAAAAGTATCCATCCAAATCATTGAAATCGCTTCCATGGTCACAGGTGTATAAAATCCAGCCCCTAGGCATACAGACTGCTTCTACAAACATTTGTGAAAGAATGGGTCGCTCTCAGGAGCTCAGTGAATTCCACTATGGTACCGTGATAGGATGCCACCTGTGCCACAAGTCCGGTTGTGAAATTTGCTCGCTACTAAATATTCCACAGTCAACTATTAGTGGTATTATAACAAAGTGTAAGTGATTGGGAATGACAGGAACTCGGCCACATAGTGGCAGGCTACGTAAAATCACAGAGCGGGGTCAGCGAATGCTGAGGCGCATGGTGCGCAGAGGTCGCCAACTTTCTGCAGTGTCAATAGCTACAGACCTCCAAACTTAATGCGGCCTTCAGATTAGCTCAAGAACAGTGCTTAGAGAGCTTCATGGAATGGGTTACCATGGCCGAGCGGCTGCATCCAAGCCTTGCATCACCAAGTGCAATGCAAAGCGTTGGATGCAGTCTAAAGCACGCAGCCACTGGACTCTAGAGCAGTAGAGATGTGTTCTCTGGAGTAACGAATCACGCTTCTCTGTCTGGCAATCCGATTGACAAGTCTGGGTTTGGTGGTTGCCAGAACGATACTTGTCTGACGGCACTGTGCCAAGTGTAAAGTTTGGTGGAGGGGGGATTATGGTGTGGGGTTGTTTTTCAGGGGTTGGGCTCGGCTCTTTAGTTCCAGTGAACGGAACTCTTAATGCTTCAGCATACCAAGACATTTTGGACAATTTCATTCTCCTGACTTTGTGAGAACAGTTTCAGTTTGGCCCCTTCCTGTTCCAACATGACTGCACACCAGTGCAAAAACCAAGGTCCATAAAGACATGCATGAGCGAGTTTGGTGTGGAAGAACTTGACTGGCCTGCACAGAGTCCTGACCTCAACCCCATAGAACACCTTTGGGATGAATTAGAGCGGAGACTGTGAGCCAGACCTTATCATCCAACATCAGTGTCTGACCTCAGAAATACGCTTCTGGAAGAATGGTCAAAAATTCCCATAAACACACTCCTAAACCTTGTGGAAAGCCTTCTCAGAAGAGTTTAAGCTGAAGCTCATATTAAAGCCTATGGATTAAGAATGGGATGTCACTCAAGTTCATATGTGTGTGAAGGCAGACGAGCGAATATTTCTGGCAATATAGTGTATATACACAGTTTATAGAAAGACAGTCAGGATTACATGAAATAAGCAAATATCTAAAGATAAAGTAAATGTAAAAAAAAAAAAAAAAAATTTAAAAAGTCCTATAATTACAAGAATTTGTGAATATTTGAAGATTTACTAAAGCACGAAATTTGGCTGCATTTTACGAAACCGTGGTAAACATAACATTGATTTTAAGTTGAGGAAAGATTTGTATTGATGTCTTTTTTCTACTTATTTAATATAGAATAGGTTGCATCAACTGCAAACACCAGTCTTAAACCTGGCCATGTAGTAAATGTAGCTCATTCCTGTTGAGATAAAGAAGGTAGAAACGGAGGAGACAGCTTGTGACATGAGTCAACCTGAGGTGGGCAGGGACACAACTGGTAAGATCAACATTAAGTTGACCCCTGACCTCCAAATCTGTTGTTCACTCAGCTATTGATTGAATCGTCTTAGTGCTCTGGTTGTGTAAGGTAAATTAGCGTGGACTTCATGTATAGAATTATTCTTTACAACACTAGCTGCACTGACATCAGTCAGAAGTCCCACGAAGCTTTGAATACAGCTTTTAACTTGGATATTAAAGGTTTTTGATTACGTTTGCTGCTCGTGGATAAAGCTCCAGATGGAAAGTGGTAAAGTTCCTGATGAGTTTAGTTGGTACTGGAACTCAATCTCCTGACTGGAAATGCTGCATTCTCCCTGCACAACACAGAGCAACACCACACATCAGAGGAAATACAATCAAACAATGTATTGTTAAGTTCTGGTTATGTCACAAACTCCTTTGCTCCTATTACTATAATTCCATATTATAGTTTTGTAAACTGTAGCAGGCATTGCACACTTTCTCAGTTTGTGGTTCACTCCACAACCTATGATATCTTAACAGATATATTATTGATGAGTAGTCATAATTATAATATTATATATGCCAATAGCTTTACTGGATTTTAAGTCTTGTTACAAACTAATTTAATGACACACAGGATTTTCTGCAGCACTACTTACACATGAAAAAAAGGAAAACTGTGGCTTACTTTGGAATAATCTGTCCATGCTCCACTGATATCTAGGAACTGCCATCATGCCTGTGTGCCTGAACTGAAAAACAGAAAATGTAAAATGTAAACATTCACGTACACTAATATACAAATTTTGCTTCTGTGCAAATTTGGTGTGTTGTCGAGGAAAAAAATAAAAAAAACAGTAGTCAAATTATTAATCAGTGAACAAATCAATGTGTAAGAGCTAAGTGTTTTCCTCAAAATGTAATGTTTAAGCTAATTCACATTAACAACTGACATAAATTAAGAGATATGTGGCCACCAAACCAAATTATTTTCTTCTTACCTGCTGTTCTTTTGAATCCTATATATCCTTCAAACTGACCTTCTTGTCCCAACATTATTACTGAATTGATACATACCTGTGACCATCCATCTAGATAATGTTTCAGATGTCATGCCTTAATTGTTTGGTTTAACAGAAGAGCAGCTTTGAATTGCGTGCACTACCTGAAGAATCCAGTGTGTATGAGTATCTGTTAATCTTGAAGTGTAGCTTGCTCCGTTGAGTCAACTGGAAGTGTCTCTCAATAGCAGCGCTGTCAGATGAACATATCTGCACACACCACATACAGAAACAAACAAAGAGAGAAATACACTTTGTCCATTAACTGTAAATTGTAGCAAAGAAGTCAAAAACATAGTAAGACAAACACACACACACACACACACACACACACACACACACACACACACACACACACACACACACACAAAACACCTGCTTCATCATCTATTTTACTCTAAATGGGACCATAATTTACAAAATGAAAATCATGCTTTGTTAAATAGGACCTGAACCTACTACGATCTACTGAGACTAACCATAAACCTATCAGGAAAGTGTTTACTGAGGTCATATATTAGCCTGTTTAACAACAGGGTAGGCACAGATATCTTTACAATCACAACAACCCGAGGAGTCACCCACTGCTGGCTATTAGAAAGAATACAGGTTTAAGCCACTTTCATTTCTTAAGCTACATCTCTCTTTTACATACAATCTATGGGAACCTAAACAGTGACAGTTAAATATCTTTCAAAACCACACTAATAAGCAACTCAGTATGAGTGCATCAAATTTCTGCTAAAACGACATGAAATTTTTGGATGACCTTACATGTGCTTGGTATTCTGTCCATTGCTCCCTGTCTCCCACGAGCTCCCACCTGTAGCCTACAACACCAGTCTGGGAGAAGGGAGCTGTGGGTGAGGCTGAGGTGGAGCTAAGTCTGCAGAGACAAGAAATGACTATCATACATGTTTAAATGTACATACACAGTTAGATTCAGGGGGAAAAATGTTTCTCCAAGGAAGGCTCCATAGAAATGCCTGTACCAGAGAGAGGTTTTACTTTCCTTATTGACTATAGACTAACTTTCATATTTTCACTCAGCATGCAAAGACTTGGCTGTCTGACTGCAGGAATGAAAGAAGGAAAAGTCTTACGCTCTAGTGTTGGATGTTAATTTTGGACGCCTGCGCACCCTCCTGTAGGAGCCTGTAACCCCGTGAAACTGGGTCATGGCTACAAAATGAAATAAAAATATTAAAAAATACATAGCTGTATAAAAGAGCAAGCTCACAAGAACAAATACCACATACTGGAGAAGTTGATTGAGTAGCCTTTAAATGCGAAGGTTCCCTGAGGGTTCAGGGTGAAATTCCGTTCAACATCTCTACTGCTGATTGATGGCGACAACATGCTGGAACCCTGAAGAGGAGGATGACAAGGAACACTCAAGGGATGAAAACCCTCACGTAAACTTAGGGAGTTGATGTGTGTGTTTTTTTTTCTCACCTTAGATCCATATTCACGCCACAGCTGGTCATCTCTGAAGTACCACCCTATGTCCTCTGTCTGCCCCTGAGGAAGGAAGTTTAGTCTCCGCACCTTCAGACCTGGATGAAGAGC
>VUQS01075234.1:26428-36832 GCA_015108495.1 Heterochromis multidens
TTGTTAAATTCTGGTTATGTCACAAACTCCTTTGTTCCTATTACTATAATTCCATATTATAGTTTTGTAAACTATAGCAGGCATTGCACACTTTCTCAGTTTGTGGTTCACTCCACAACCTATAATATCTCAACAGAGATATTATAAATGAATAGCCATAATTATATTATATTAGCAGTCAGACAACTTGGGAGGGAAAAGCAGCTTCCTGCCAACACTGTATACAAGAGATGGAGTGTTGACCTCAACTGAGGATATTAGTGGAAGGAATACACTGACTTCTGTAAAGTAACCAGAGTCTGGGGACCAGGAGGACAACTCACTGGGGTTCACGTCACAGAGGAACTTAGTCTCCAATGGCCAGGCCCCAAGATTCTCAAAGCTCTGGATGTTACGGGGCTATCTTGGTTGCAACTTTGCATTGAAGTCAAAGACTTTGCCTCTGGAGTTGCAGGCTGGGGTGGTTCTTTCCCTCTACCGGAAAAGGGACCGAGGAATTTTAGGGTGTGTGGGAGTTTCTGGAAATGAGAATAAGCACCTCAAACTCCGAGGCCATGGTTCTCAGCCAGAAAAGGGTGGAATGCCCACCCCGAGTTGGGAATGAGTTGCTACCCCAAGTGGAGGAGTACAAGTATCTTGGTGTCTTGTACTCGAGTGAGGAGAGAGTCGAGTGGGAAATTTATAAAGGGACTGGTTACAGCTCAACAATGTGGATGCTGTACCGATCTGTGAAGTGACCTATGATGAAGAGAGAGTTGAGTGTGAAAGCAAATCTGTCTATCTACATTCTTACCCTCACCTATGGTCACAAGCTCTGGGTAGGGTAATGAGATTGGGGTTACAAGGGGCAGAAATGAGCTTCTTCTGAAGGGTGGCTGGGCTCTCCCTAAGAGATAAATTGAGGAGCTTAGTCATTCAGGAGGGACTCAGAGTAGAGCGCTACTCCTCTACATCAAAAGAAGCCAGCTGAAGTGGTTTGGGCATCTGAGAAGAATGCCTCTTTGGCGCCTCCTAGCTGAGGTGTTTTGGGCATGTCCAACTAAGAGAAGCCCCATAGGAGACCCAAGATATGCTGGAGAGTTTACATCTCTCAGCCGGCTTGGGAATACCTCGGTGTTCCCCCACAAAAGCTGGAGGAGGTGGCCGGGGAGAGGGAGGTCTGGGCATCTCTGCTTAGACTGCTGCCCCTGTGACCCGGACCTGGAGGAAGATGGATGGACGGGTGGATGGAATGTACTGAATGTACTATACAGGATTTTCTAGAGCACTATCTACATATGAACAAAAGGAAAGTTGTGGCTTACTTTGGTATAATCTGTCCATGCTCCACCCATATCTAGAAACTGCCATCGTGGCTGTGTGCCTGAACTGAAAAACAGAAGATTTAAAAAGTAAACACTCAGAGCATATACACTTCTACACAAATTTTCTTTCTATGCAGATTTGGTGTGTTTTTGAGACAAAATAACTTAACAGTAGTTAAATTATTAGTGTTAATTCTAATTCACATTATCAACTAACACAAATTAAGAGATATGCGGCCACTAAGCCAAATGTTTCTCCTTACCTGCTGTTCTGCTGAATCCCATATATAGGAGTCCTTCTAACTGACCTTCTTGTCCCAATATTGTCATTGACTTGATACATACCTGTGACAAATCCATGTAGATAACGTTTCAGTCATATCATTTGCTTCAACAAAAGTCTTAATTGTTGGTTTTAACCGATGAGCAGCTTTGAATTGTGTGCATTTACCTGAAAAGTCCAGTGTGTATGAGTATCTGTTAATCTTGAAGTGTAGCTTGCCCCGTTGGTTCAACTGGTAGTATCTCTCAATAGCAGCGCTGTCAAATGAACATATCTGCACACACCACATACAGAAACAAACACAAATAAAGAGAGAAATACACTTTGTCCATTAACTGTAAATTGACTGCAGCGAAGATTCAAAGCCAAAAACATGTTAAAATAAACTATCATCAGGGACACAACACATTTCAAGCTAGCTGAAAGCTGATGATAGTTTATAGTGAATGCATTACAAAAGATTAATCATTGAGGCATTTTAATTTGATACCACTGCTGATTCTTGCTGCTCATTTCCCATGAAAATGTATAGTCTGTACATAAGATATGGAAGTAATCACCTTGATGTCACTCACTGGATCTGACAGAGAAACCCAGGACATTGCACACTCATATGGGAACAAATTTAGTCATAACGATTCCCGCAAACCTCAATGAAGAAGAGTGGGCCAAAATTCCTCTGTAACGATGTGAGAGGCTGATAAAGTCATACTGAAAACGATTACTTCAAGTTATTGCTGGTAAAGGTGGTTCTACTAGCTACTGAATCATGGGGTGTACTTAGTTTTTCCACAGGACTGCATAGAGTCGTGTGAAAACGTCTTTTCCTCACATGAATGTACAGTCTTTTAAATACAGTCCATGGGAACATAACAAGAAGCACTCAGAGAGCGCAAACCTCCACCAAGGCAGCTCACTCTCTCGGCAGTATTTACTTTTAAGGGAATAGTATTATATTTTGTATATATTCAGTTTGTTTTCTTTGTTCTTTTTAAATGTACTTTAAGAAGTTTGTAGTGCACTAAAAATCAGATAAGGGTAGCAGATGTTTACTGTGATTACACAGATATTATGTAGGAGTAGGTCATGGATATTTACTGATTTTTAAATAACTGGATATGAATAAGTTGAGCTTATTATATAATATTATAATACAGTATATTTCTACCTAACTAGGCAGCTCATTCTCTTGATAATACTTTCTTTAATGATACAACGCATTTGGGGGTCAACCTGAAAGAAAGGACAGTGAAATGTAAAAGTGAGATCAAAGTTCAAATGTGACATGATATTTGGATGCAAACTATAATGTGATATTTAGAATCCTCATATACCAGTATAATTTCCTAAATGTTGCCAGTACAAACAAAGGCAGTAAGAAACACAACCTTTAAAGAGCTCTATACAGGATTATTATCACTCTGACCTGCAGATCAATCTATCAATCTCAGAGGTCAAATGTGACATGATATTTTAAATCTTTATATGGTTCTTTCTATATGTTGCTATAGTTCCTAAGTTATAAGGCTTTTTGTCAAATTTTGACCAATAAATCATTAAGTTGACCTTGAAGACCTTGAGGGATGTAAAGCAAAATTTTATTGGATTGTTAACATGACCCCACTCTACACCGCTACAAAATTTTATCAGAATGAATTCAAAACTCTTTGAGCTATTGTGTTTACAGACAGAAAGACTGATACGCACGCACGCACGCATATGCTACCAAAAACATAACCTCCTTGGCAAGAGGATATGACAGTTACATATCTTTTACACCACTATGCAGCTCAATGTGAGTCTTTAAAATATTTAAATTAAATTTTTGAATGACCTACTTACATGTGTTTGGTATTCTGTCCATTGCTCCCGGTCTCCCATAAATTCCCACCTGTAGCCTACAACACCAGTCTGGGAGGAGGAAGCCGCGGGCAGGGCTGAGGTGGAGCTAAATGTGCAGAGACAAGAAATGATTATCATACATGTTTTTTCCCCTTAACATACGTTAGCCTTCCTTGGAGACACTTTTTTTTTTCCTCCACAGGGATTTCTGACAGAGAGTTTACCTTTCTTACTGACATCTCAATAGACTAAGGTTGATATTTTTGCTTAGCATGCAAAGACTTGGCTGTCTGACTGACTGCAGGAATAAAAGAAAGAAAAGTCTTACACTCCAGTGTTGGATGTAAATTTTGGACGCCTGCGCACCCTCCTGCGCAAGGCTGTGATGAGGTTTCTTTGGGTCATGGCTACAAAGTGAAATAAAAACAGATGAACATAGCTATATAAAAGCATGCTCACAAGAATAAATCACTATAAATACCACATACTGGAAAAGTCGATTGAGTAGCGTGTAGAGCCCACGGTAAATGCGAAGGTTCCCTGAGGGTTCAGGGTGAACTGTTGTTCAACATCTCTACTGCTGATTGATGACGACAACATGCTGGAACCCTGAAGAGGAGGATGACAAGGAACACTCAAGGGATGAAAACCTTCAAGTACACTTAAGGAGTTGTTTCATGTGATTTTTCTCACCTTAGATCCATATTCACGCCACAGCTGGTCATCTCTGAAGTACCACCCTATGTCCTCTGTCTGCCCCTGAAGAAGGAAGCTTAGTCTCCGCACCTTCAGACCTGGATGAAGAGCCTGTAACTTATCAAAATCTATGAACACCTTCCTGTGGAAACATAAAAGATTTAAATTGATAAAATGTATACTTCTTTGAATGTGCTCCTTTTCAAAAAGAGTGCTGATGCAATAATTATTATAATTATTTTTCATTGTACCGACACAAAATCCGGGTATCTGTATCAACACTGTTATTGTCCTAAATATAATTTCTTCTAGACAGGACCTCTATGGTCAAAAGTTTATATTTGGCATAATGGCTCTGTTCTGTGACCTTCCCACCTTTCCATTTGCTTACATGGAAATATATAGTGAAGAGAGCACATAACAGAGCAGGCATCAGTGACCACAGATGTCTCATTGCCTGACAGAAACAGCATCAGAAGGAGAAGCTGAAGTTGAGGAAGGGTTCCAAAGTGGCTTGCATATGTGCAGCAGGCTAAAGCAACTTTAGAATGCATAGATGAAGAACTGATGTCTTCCAGTGATATGGGCTGACACTGAGATCAGCTGATGTTTGATTTTATGGCTTGACTGAACTAACTCCATTCTAATTCAGCATCCAGGAATTCAATGGACTGTTTCAAAGGTTGTTCCACCCTACAGTAGCTGAAAATTTTAGTTTTGCTTTACCCTTGTAAAACTTCAAATGGCATCTGACACTTTCCATTCAATTACTTAAAGGTTTCCCTGACAAATTCTCACAAGAACTAACTTTCAATTTGTTAAAGTTGCTGATAATATCAGATATAATAACAACACACTGACCCATGGCTTGTATTGATACTAATTCCCTTGGCTCCTGGGTGGCAGTAGTGGGTCTCAATCACATAGTCATTTTCAATTTTCAGCCACTGATGGCCAACTGACAGCTGCCACTCATAATACTTCCCACTGACTGTGAAAAATAAGGATATGTTAGAGGTCATGTTATTATGCACTTCTGTATATAATCTAATAATAAGATTCTATGAGCAAATCTGCATACAACTTCCTGCACAGTATGTTCAATAAAAACGTATTCACAACTAATTAGGTTAACTAGTGTATAAGTGCCTATGGAATTGGCAGCTTGCACATCTGGAAAGGCACCATCAATGCTTAAAGGTCTTAGACCAACATATGCAGCCCAGACCTTCCGCCAACTTAAAACATTTGGCCCATCATGAAACAAATAATATGACAAAGAAGACCAAGGACTAGCAGCTAGAATCCTTTATCAAACAAGAATGGGACAACATTCCTCTCCCAGAAGTCCAGTAACTGGTCTCCTCAGTTCCCAGATGTTTACAGACTGTTGTTTAAAGAAGAGAGGATGCTACACAGTGGTAAACATGGCCCTGTCCCAACTTTTGAGATGTGTTATTGCCATCAAATTCCAAATGAGCTATTTTTTTTTCTTAAAATGCTACATTTTCTCAGTTTAAACAGTTGATATGTCTTCTATGTTCTGTTGTGAATAAACTATGGGTTTATAGTGATAGAAGTACTATAGCAGGAAGTTAAACTGACGTATCTTACAGACCTGGGGTCTCCTGCCAATACAACTCCTCCTCTTCATCATCCTGGAAACAAGTAACACAAATGTTGCAAAGATCATAAGATCACCTTTACTGTTTTTATCCAAACACTGTCAAACAGCTTCTCCCTCCACGTAGCTCAGACTTACCGACATCTCATAAAAATCCACTGTAACAACAAAGCAGAAAACACAGACAATCAATCAGTCTTCCTTCTTGATTAAAACTCAGTTAAATAGTTTCGGTAAATGGCTCTACTTAGTTGCGATCGAGGACCGAAGTCAGCTGATCATTTCACAGAAAGCGATGGCACTTTCGTTTCTGGGCTAAAGCTAATGCAGTGTAGCCTATGATGAGAAATGCTGGGTGGAGCTAAAGTACAGATGATAATAATACTGCCCTAGGCGGTCTCTGTACAGGGCACACTGAGTTCTGGTGTGTCTCTTTCCCGTGGTTTGGTTTCTTTTCACGCAGGGAAAACTCCAAGCGAACTCCAAGCGAACCAAAATGGGTTACTACGAACAACGTGGGAACATTCAGTTCGCTTACTGGCCAGATGTGTCTGAGGAAGGAGCAACAAAAGTAAACACACACCTGACATGTCTACCTGAACTGAAACCTGTTTCGAAGATGGAGTTTCCTGCCGAAGTCTTGATATAAAGTCAAACTTGCGTTGACTAGTAAATTTAAACACACTATTTTAACTTCCCGGCTCGCTGCCAGTTGGATACCTCGTTTCTATTGGCAACGGTCAATTCCGCTGCTGCGCTTGCGCGTCCATAGGCTGTATTTATACATTTTATAGAGTCATGCAGACATTGGCCAAGTCCTGTGTGGAAGCCCCTAAATCTGGGAAATAATGAATGAATGAATCCCCTTTTCTCTTGCTCTCGTGAATATTTGAACAAGTGCATTGTGTCTTTCATCTTTTAATTACAATAAATAAGAAGCTTTACATTATTTTAACCTTTTTATCCTAACCATGCTCGCCATAAATGTCTTTGTTTGTTAAATTTTTTTTTATGATTTCAGCATTATAATGATTGCAAGCCTTGCATGCTTTCTATTAGAAGAAATTGCCTACATAATTAATAAGATTATACAACACCACAATCAGTAATCATTTCAGTGCAAATGCAGTAAATTTTCTTGTTGCTAACTTGCTCCATGCAACCTTACAGATATCGACAGTGTAGACACTGATTGTTCTCTCTAAAGTTATATTTCACACATTTGGGTACAGGAAAGAAATGTGTAAGGCTTGGGCAGCAGTTAAGAAAGCTTTGATAATCACTGTTTTCAGGTGATATTCTGCTGCTCAATTGAACTGTTCTGAATAAAACAAATTTTTATGCTGGTAGATAAGTTTTCATAGGTTAAGTCAAATTCAACAATTCAGACTTAAGTCCCAAATGATAGATGTCCCAACCTTTCTGTTGTTTATACGTAGTATTATAGTATAGCTTGGTGCTGACACTATAAAATCTTTGTTTTACTTCTTTACTCTGTGAGCCCATTGTTTTCTCTCAGATGCTCGATCTCTTCTGTCACTGTGTAACTTCTACATGTGAACCACACTCCACCCTCTGATTTTTGCCCCTTCCCTTACTTTGTCAGTGGTTTGGAGTTATCTTACTTTCTATAAGTGTTTGTTTGGGACTATCAAGACTGAAATGTTGTTGCTTTCTGTATTTATGTAAATATCTTTCAATACTTTACCTAGAGATGCCTCAGTGCTGTGCTGTGGTTAATGTCCTGATGGAAAAAGCATGAAAACATTTGTTATGTCAGGAGGAGAAAACCTGATAGAGGACTACAGTAGTGCTGACTATTTGCAGAGGATCTGATGGATGTAGTTATATTCACTGCACGTCTTAGATAACAGAAGTTCAGTAGCTACTGACACATTAAGTTTTTTTCATATTAACACATATTTTTGATATGGTAGATAATTTCTGAAAATATAATTCACTGGCCTGTGCATGGAGATAATTATCTCAAAGAAAAATGATCAGCAAGAGCATTATCAGGCACCTCCGCCTTGGAAATATTAAGACTTAGAGATGATTAAATCCAGCATGTGCCCTTAATTGTGTGTGAGTGTCGTCACATGCATCACCCACCATCCATACGTCCTGCCCCTGGCTCAAAGGGAAGGACAAAATGTGGAGACCACACATGACTTGTATGAAAAGTAAATTAATTGAAAAAAAACCAAAAACAAAAGTTAAACGTGTCATCAGTTCATCAGTAATGTGTGTAGTGTGTGTTCCTGTGCTCTGTAAATCAAAAGATAAAGCAAACAAAATAAACCTAAATGACCTGGAAGAGAGAGAGGGAGACAGAAACTGATTACTGAGGTCCATATATACCCTCAGTTGAGCAATTAACCAAAGTGACAAGCATTACTCTAAATAAGCCCCTCTCCTTATCCAAGTAGCCATCAAAACCTGGAAGTGGATATAGAGGCCTAAGGGCCATCACACATATTTATTCAGAACAAAATAGTTTTTTGTGTTGCTGTCACACCCATGTTATGTAATCTTGGATGATGTGCAAATTGAGTTATTGCCATTCAACATATTTAAGCTGCCTGTTAATTGAGGAAAAAAACTAGAATATAAAAGTTGTTTGAATTTCTGCACATAAACATGTTCACTAAAATCTTGTGGATGTAGATATGTTTTCATAATTGCTAGTTGTCTTTTTTTTCTGCTTATACATATTGGTAAAATGTTTAGGATGAGATGGAGATAAAAGCTAACGTTTTAATCAGCCCACTCCTGCACCCTGAAAAGTATGAAGATCTCAATATTTATCAAAGGGGCTCACTAAAGATCGTCCGATTTCTACGGGACAAAAAATGTTTAAACTACTTAAATCACCCACTGTGACCACTGCTTGTGGGCTATGAAGGTTTGTAGTTAAATTCCTGCTCTTGCAGGATCAGTGAGTGCCTATTTAAAGATAAACATCATCAACAGAATTTTGGAATTCTGCTCGCTGTGACATCAAAATGGAACAGCAGCATATCTGCAGGAGGACAGAATTCTCATCTCACATCTACATCCACCTTTGGAGAGGTAAGACCACCCTGCTGATAGGATAAAACTGTTTTTACTTATCTTTTTCTATTTAGCCTTCCTGTATTGTGCTATGCAATGACTAAAATTAGTTTCCCAGCATGATTTTTCTAAGTAAAAAACATTTTTCTTTAGTTACATTCCAAATAACAGGTGAGATGGCATGTAAGTCTTTTGCTGTAATCAGATTTTTCAAATGTATTTTCTTCTTGCACCACATCATTTTCATTTATGAACTTTTTAAAAAACTTGTTAATAAGTGAAATGTGTGCATTATGCACTTGAAGAGTTTCCTTTGTGGTACTAAAATACTAGAAGTTTGACTGAAGGTTTGCTGTTGATACTTTTGTGCATAAGTATAAACAAATGTGCATTTTTCCACAGTGCATTTTGTTAATGTCATGTGAAAGAGTTACAAAGTTATAATACATGATACAGAACTGTGTGTTGTAGTAGTTTTGTTTAAAGTTTTGGTTTAACCCTCTGATTTAATCTAGCATAATACTCTGTGTTATGTTGATATGCCAATATGAATTCTGAAAAAAGCTCAAATGTAATAGAGATCAAATAAGACTGCAGTCTTTAACAGCATTTAAAGCATGAAAACTTTTCCTGATTTGTCTTACACTTGTGTAATTTTTGCTAATACAGCTCAAAGCAGAAATAAGAAGGCAGCTGGTGGTATTACATCAGAGGATAGGATGGCTGATGGTGCAGCATGAGGAGAGACAAAACAGCAGAAAGATGGTGCAGCGTTAATTGTACATCAAGAAAAAGTACCAGAGGACAATTTAAAAAACTGTGAGTATGGAAAGACATTACACACTCCTGTCAAAAGTCTAATCTATCATACTAATGATAGAATAGACTTTTCAGTAGCTTTTCAGTAATTATATTAGCAGAGCTGAAAACTATTGTGCTGATCAAAGAAGCATTAGATTTGCTTTGTTTGGGATCTGGAGCTTCAGATTTGTGGGTTCAGTTGGTCTCAAAATGGATGAAAGACAAATATTTTTCATAATTCTTATTGTAAGAAATGAAAATTATTACATGTGTAAAACTGATAAAAAACTGAAGATTTGGAACAGCTGGGTTTGCCACTGCCTTTACAGAAAAGCGCAAACTTGGTCTAATGAGACTAGAAAGATACAGTGAGGCAAAAAAATATTTAGTCAGCCATCAATTGTGCAAGTTCTCCCACTTAAAAAGATGACAGAGGCCTGTAATTTTCATCATAGGTATACCTCAACTATGAGAGACAAAATGAGAAAAAAAAAATCCAGAAAATCACACTGTCTGATTTTTAAAGAATTTATTTACAAATTATGGTGGAAAATAAGTATTTGGTCACCTACAAACAAGCAAGATTTCTGGCTCTCACAGACCTGTAACTTCTTCTGTAAGAGGCTCCTCTGTCCTCCACTCATCACCTGTATTAATGGCACCTGTTTGAACTCGTTATCAGTATAAAAGACACCTGTCCACAACCTCAAACAGTCACACTCCAAACTCCACTATGGCCAAGACCAAAGAGCTGTCAAAGGACACCAGAAACAAAATTGTAGACCTGCACCAGGCTGGGA
>VUQS01075239.1:2210-15726 GCA_015108495.1 Heterochromis multidens
TGAGGGGGGTGGGTGGGGTGGAGGAGGACTACTGTAGGAAGAAGAGGAAGGAGAACTGAGGTAAACAGGGTGGTAGGAGACACTGGTATGAAGGCATGAGGCAGCTAATGCGTGAGGTTATTTTCACACTTACGCACAGTAATAAACAGACTCACCTCGTTGTGCGTTGTTTCGTGAACCCCATGCAGAATAATTTCTTTCCATCCTCCCTAGGAATGGTACTCTCCATTTTTCTTTTTCCTACTGACTGAGTGTACATTACTTTCAGTAGCTTGACAACTGAGTCCCATCGCCAGCTCATTAATACACCTTCACCGTGGCAAGAAAAATCATCTTTGGAGCAACATGTTTCGAAATGTGGATGAACTTTAGAGTCGTATCTGCTCCCACACCTTGTAAGCTTCTCTGGCTGGTGTGGATGCCTTTAAAATGAAAATAGAACACCCGTATGTGCCTTGACTACACTGGCATTTGCTTGCAGTGTCATGTTTTCCATCAAACTATGCCCTACCATTCCTACAGTCCTTCTGTGGTGAAGCATTATTGAGCTCAGTCTAGGTATTGAGGAGAGCAGTTACTTAATGGTCAAGAATAGGTGTTTGAAGTTGTACGGTTTTCTTACAGCTCATTTGATCACATGAGTAGCAGTAGTGGTGGTGTTGACCCTACAAAGTATGCTGATATTAAGAGTTAGTATCTCTGTATGTTCATCTTCCAAAATGAAAATGCTGCATGTATAGCACCTTCACTGATAGTTTTTCACATAAATTTATCAGTTTATGTTTAGTAAAATACCACTAACCGTGCAGTTGAAGTGAGTTCAATATGGTATTAATTTTTTCTCTTATCTCTGTTGCAGGATTTTGGGAGTGAAGATGAACGGCGAGTAAATCAGAGGTAAGTGTACTTAAAATTTAGCTTAAGCCTTCTGTGGCATGGTACCACACAGGTGTTATCAACTGACTGGCTGCATCTGCCTTTGAGTCATTTAGTAAAACCTGGAATATCAGCAGATAAGGTGGTATTGCCGAATGAGAACACCTCTGAGTGTCAGGGTCATAAAACACCTGTCTGTCTGTCTTGTTGGCAGAGTCTTCAGTTCCTAAAAGCCAACTGTAAAAAAACATGCTGTTCACAGTAGTCTCTCAAGTAACATGTTGACAAGTGTGTCTATTTATTTATCAGCACTTAGACTGATGAACGTGTTCTTGGACTGCACATCATCAGCTGAGTCACTTGGCTTTTCCACAGCTTTTCGTTGTTGCTGCTTAACAGATTGTGTGTGTGGCATGGATCGACAGAAAGCTGATTCTGATTTTTTCACTTGATCTTTTAGTTGTTTACTGAGTAGAAACACAATATCAGCAGATTAAAGAAAAGTATGTGACAGTAAGCAAATTATTAAGCAGTGTTCAGTCAGTGAACCTTTTACATTGTGCAAGATTTAATGAGTGTAGACACAAAATGTTTATTGACTCTCTATGTGCATGGAAATCTCATGTACACTCACTGGCCACTTTATTAGGTACTATTACTGTGCTTGTACCGGGTTGCAGAACTGCCTTAATTCTTTGTGGCGTAGATTCAACAAGGTGCTGGAAACATTCCTCAGAGATTTTGGTCCATATTGACATGATAGCATCACACAGTTGCTGCAGATTTGTCAGCTGCATATCCATGATGCAAATTTCCCAAAGGTACTGTATTGGATTGAGATCTGGTGACTGTGGAGGCTATTTGAGTACAGTGAACTCACTGTGATGCTCAAGAAAACCAGTTTGAGATGATCTGAGCTTTGTGACACGGCACATTATCCTGCTGGGTGCAGCCATCAGAAGATGGGTAGACTGTGGATGAAATATGGTCAGCAACAACACTCAGGTAGGCTGTGGTGGTAAATGATGCTGAGTTGGTACTAAGGGGCCTAAATTGTGCCAAAAAATATCCCCCATGCCATTACACCACCAGCCTGAAAGTTGATACATGGCAGGATGGATCCATGCTTTCATGTTGTTTACACCAAATTCTGACCCTACCATCTGAATGTTGCAGCAGAAATGAAGACTCATCAGACCAGTCAACCTTTTTCCAGTCTTCTGTTGTCCAATTTTGGTGAGCCTGTGTGAATTGTTGCCTCAGTTTCCTTTTCTTAGCTGACAGGAGTGGCGCCCGGTGTAGTCTTCTGCTGCTCTAGCCCATCTGCTTCAAGGTTCAGTATGTTGTGCATTCAGATATGCTCTTCTGCATACTTTGGTTGGAACAAGTGGTTATTTGAGTTACTGTTGCTTTCCTGTCATATCGAAGCAGTTTGGCCATTCTCCTCTGACCTCTGGCATCAACAAGGTATTTTCGCCCAGAGAACTGCTGCTCACTGGATATTTTCTCTTTTTCAGACCATTCTCTGTAAACTCTAGAGATGTTTGTGTGGGAAAATCCCAGTAGATCAGCAGTTTCTGAAATACTCAGACCAGCCTGTCTGGCACCAACCTCCTTTCTTCCCCATTCTGATGCTCAGTTTGAACTTTTACAGGCCATGTTAACCATGTCAGGTGTATCTAATAATGTGTCATATATAATATGTCTTAATATTATGTAGGGATATGGAAAATCTGACATGACTATGATGCACAGCAGCCTTCAGTGTTCTAATCTGCGCTTTTCAGTCTGAAGTGGTTTTTCCTTTGTGTTCCTGATCGTATGACAAGTACAAGAGTGTATTTTTAGAACAAAGTCACTGATTTCAAGAAACCACTTGGCTCTAGTAACTTATGTTTTGCGCATTCAAATCTGAGAATAGTCCCAACCCGAATATGTTTGGTTTTGTTATCTTTGGATAGGGGATTTGTGCTTTACAAGTTGTGACAGTGTAACTCAGCTGTGTTAAATAATTAACTCAGTTTTCTTCCAAAAGCTTAGCTCTGAGTCCCAGGGGCAGTTTGAGAGTTATGGGGCGTTTTTCAAAATAGAATAACTGGCTTTGTACTTTTATTCTGAAAATTATTTTAGTAACACCAATGCAAATGTACAGTTTTAGGCAGTTTGAATTTATTAGGGTGTAAATGTGTAAATATTTTTAGATAGATAGATGAAGCTAATCTTTTTTTAGTTTCTTCCAATAACTGTGCAAAATGTACAGACTTAAAACAGAGAAATCCAATGACTGTGTAACAGCTATATTCTGAAGAACGAACTCAGCCAAACTGAATCTGAGAGCAAGGAGAGACTTCATTTTATTTCATAACAGATCAATACAATAACTTTTGTAACGGCTTAGTCCCATGCGTAAAATTAACTTGTCAAGGCGGTGAAATTGAGAAAGCCGGTTTCTGTGTGTCACTCATATTGACAGATTCCTCTTTTCTGATGTGAAAGTTCATTGTTCTTATAAACTTGTGTGAGATTTGTTATTTTTCACTTTGGATGATGTGTGAATTTTTGAGAAGAGCACATTTATCATTTTAAGAGCTCAGTTTCTTTTTGAGTTATGCAATCTCCAGTGCTGTGTCCCCAAGCAATGCATGTGTGAGGGAATGATCTATGGATGATGCGAGTGCTGGCTTGCCTCAAGATTTCTTTCATTTTTTGAGGAGTCTGTAAGATAACGTTCTGTGGTTAAAATGCCAGTAAATTCATGTTTATAGTAAGGCTTATTAAGTTGTCTTTTACTTGACAGGCACATTTCTCTTCAGATAAGACTGTGCTTATCTTCTGCGGTAGATATGTAGTTGCATCTGTTAATTGACAGTTGCACATCTGCCAGCTGGCAGTATTTGTGCTCGCTGTTCCTGGCTGACTTCGGTAACGATGACGAGCTGAAAGGGTTGATTTGGGCCGACACAAACATAATGCATGTGTGTTAATGTGTGCGTTATGGAGAGGAAGATACAGCACAGATAGTGAGATGAAGGATTGGTAGATTAGGCCACCAAGAAACACTAGTATACCTGTACTTTTAATATCAAGTTCATAATTTCACTCATTTTCAGCATAAGCAGAACAAACTGCAGTAGAATCACCAGGTCTGGGTCTTTATAGTAGGTAGTTTTCCTCAGTAATATGATGATATTATTTGTTTCCTGTTCAGGCCCTCCACAACTCCATGGATACCTGAGGAGGTCTGTTCCTCCCTGCCTGGCCCCTCCCTCTCTTTTACCCCTTTCAGTGGTGTCAGTGAGAAAAATCCCAGCATTATGCAACTGACAGCCCCGAGAGGAGGCTTTTTTTTCCTCATTGTGCTGCTGTGTGCAAAACACTCTAAAGACCACGGATAAACCCGCCTGGTTACAGCCTCTGTGTAGCCTCTTTGTGAGTCTTCGGTCTAATCCAGGGTACCTCTCTAACATACCGGCTCACCTGGTGACTCAGAGCAGTGCTTTAGAGGACATCTGGTCCTGTTTCATAGGAACAGCCTATACCTTAATTGAGTGACATGCTGTTATTCCTACCTGCTGCTTCTAAAGCTTGACCTTAAATGCAGAAGAAGTTCCTATTTTCAGGTCCCTCTGCTTCTGCTTCTGCACCTGGCACGTCGAGCTGTTTAGGGTTTCACCTGGTCCATCACTGCACCTACGTCAGTTTGTAGAGTACAACATCTGCTAGTGACCACGGCTGTTACAGACGATGTCCCATTGTTAAGGAGAAAAGGAGGGCTATCTTGTTATCCGTGTCGCAAAGCTATTGTTAGTGTCTGTCAGCCAATCCTCTCAGATTAACAGAGTTGTGCCTCTTCATTGTATATGCGAGGGGGGGTTAAATGCTTGGTGAGAAAGGGAAAGTGCAAAAGAAAGCTATAGCCTTGGCTACCATGTAGCTACCACACATCTGCACGTTTCACAAATTCTTGTGAACTACAATGGCCTAATTGTATTTAGTTTCACTTCCATATTTCCCCTCCTTCCCTGCATTTACAAGCAATATTCCTTGCTCATATATTAGACATAAAAGATATGCTTGTTTTAACTTGCTTTAATCTGCAACAATATAACACAATATTGTTTGTTTGTGGTTCATGTGAGTGAGTGAGAGCCAGCACTGGCCACTTTAAGGAAAGAGACAAGATAATCCCTCCCTTATAAGCTTGCGTATAATGAGATTTAGGAGTTTTGGGACGTTGCCAGTTCTTACTGTCCTATCCAGCCATGCTTGGCCCATGTGTCAGGCAGCCTGGAGGAACTACCTTGGATTCTGTTGACCCATAATGTGGCATGGAGACATCCCATTAGGGAGTTTCAGGCCAAAATTCCTCAGTCTGCTTTTTTTGTCTTTCGAGTGGTTTTGCTTTTCCCCTGGAAGACAGAGAAAAGGGTCAGTCTTGGGTTTTGGAGACGTGGTTTTAGCAACACAACATTGTGGAGATACATGTTTTGTATTAGCTAAAGAGGAAACCACCTCTTCTTAACTTTGTGATTCTCAGCTGACACCGAGTTTGTGCTGAAGGGAGGAGAGATCCATCTCTTCAGTGATACTGAAATATCTTGATTGTGGCAGAGTTCAGTATAATACTGCAAAACAGTGTGACACAGACAGGACAGACTGAGGGACGAGGGAGACTGGTTGTGTGTGCCTCAGGCAGCGGGTGGAGGCTTCACTATGTCCCTGCAGGCACAAGGCTGACTTGCACAAAGAGACGCTCACATGAGGGAGGAGGAGGCAAAGCGGAGGGAGTGGCATTTGAACAGGCGGCACTTCTCCACTGAGCAGTGCAGATGAGTACAGGCTGTCAGTCAGTCTGTCACTCAAGAGTGCTGAAGCCACGATTCTTCTCTTATACTTTGCTTCTTCGCTGTTTCTGGAGGCTGATGAAGAGGAGTTAGCTCGTGCCGGAGAGGCCTGCCTTTGGTTCGGGTTAACAGGATGTATCTGGTTGTAGAAACCATTGAGGAGGCCGTGATGAAGATGCTACCCTATTTTGTGAAGAATGCTGTGTTGACACAGAGTGAGATTAACCGCATGTAAGTTTAGTTCATGTTCTAAATAAAATTTGAACAGCTAGGTCCTTCACTGATGTGATAGTGGTTAGACTTTTGATTGGTTTTGAAACAACTGTTAATTTATTTGTTGTTATATTCTAACTTTTAGTCAAATCTGTCATTATAAGTTGTTGATAACTGGCTGTTACATTCTAACAGATGCTGTGGCGTCTTTTCAGGTCAGCAGACTTAATCAGTCACATAACTTTTCCAGCTGATATGAGATAATGAACCTCAGTTCAAAGGCGTTATCAGTCTCTAAAATCTTGGATTCACCATCACTCTGTTAGTAGCTCTGCTCTTGTGACTGTTTCACTGTGATCTGATCTGATCCCTTGTGCATTTATGTAAATAATCTATGGGTACTGAACTTAACAATCTAGCTGAATCATTTCTGCTATTTGGCGAGCTTTTCTGTCATAGTCTTTTTTTTTTTTTTTGCTTTGATACCAGATATATTTTTAGCCATAGTGTTTGTGGAGAAGCTGATAACAGGGTGCTGCAGGGTAAGAGACAGTAAGTTCAATTGGGATGTCTGAGTATGATCGTGAAGCAGCGGGACAGCTCTTGATTTTACACAAGGACAAGTTTCACACGTTCTCAGATTTCACCAGAGTGCACTTTTGTTTTTTGTTTTTCTTGAAGTTATCAGGTATCAAAGGTTAAGATCTGTGAACTTGCAGTTAGATTAAAACTTAGAAAAAGAAAGCAGCATGGATTTGTACAAATTGCTGAGCAATAATGGGGCTGTAGCCCTGCTCTTGCTCTTGGTATTGTCACTTTTGGCACATTCCCTGACAGTAGACCTTCCTGACAGTGTAATAAATCTCAAGCAGAGAACACAGTGAAACAAAAATCCTCCAAAGTGAGACAAAAAGCTCTTGTTGAGAGGTGTCCACCCCCATACTTTGTCACTGAAACTTTTTTTTTTGTGCTGCTGGGGGCGGCCGGAATTTATTGTGAGGTGTACAAAACGAAATCCTTTGTTCCCACAAAATCATCTGTTTTGAGCCAGGCCTGCTCTTATGTACGTGGGTTTTGAAAGTATGATCAGAGAGAGCTGGTTGAGAGAGAAATTCCAGTTCTGGATATAAAAGTGTTCTGTAGTTGATTTAATTTAGATGAGGGCATTTACAATAATAATTCATATTTGGGTTTTTCTACCAGGCAACCTTATGAGTGATTGCAATAATCAGCAATTTCCTCTTGAAGGAAATACTAATTCTTATCAATAAACTAGTGCAATAAATTCTAAATATTATGATTTATTTTTTTCCTGTCTAATTTTATCTTTCAGAAAAATCCTAAACTGATGCCAGTGTTGCTTTCTAATCTGACACTACCTCAATACAATGATTTCCTAATGGGTGTATTTACAGGCAGGCTCGTCTTTAGTATGTTTTAGGATTTTGTTTTGATGCTGCTCTGTACTTTCCTAAAGATGTCCTGGTTTGCCAGGCTGCACACACAGAATACGTGATGCGTGTGTTCCACCCAGCTGCCAGGTACTGTAGATTTATGAATGCATTGACATTGTTTTTCAGTGAAATGGAATGATTGAATTCAGCTTGGAGGAAACACCTCACTTCTTTTTATTGCAGCTCCTTACTTGTGTCATCTGTTGACACCTCCAAAGCCTAACCTGAAAAACTCTGGATTTTTACAAGCAGGTGTGACGTGGTAATTGCTGCTTTTCGGTCTTTGTGAAAGTTAAGCGTCGCAAACAGCTGCAGTTAGGTCAGTTATTTGGGCCTGTGCTGCATTATACCAAGCCAGCAGAGTCCTGACAAGTCAAATCTGAGTGCAGCCCATGCAGCAGAAAAAAGGCAGATAAGCATTCAGGATCAAAGCTTGATTCATGGCGGCTGCAGACCTGACGTCTGGCCCTGTAACGTGGCAGCTGGGCTTTTCCACTCAGCTGTTGAGGTAATTCGCCTGCAGCAGACAGCCGTGATTTATTGTCATCTCGTTGGCTGTGTCCAACTGAACAGAAGCATCCTGTTAAAGCTAAAGATTTCATGTGTCTTGTGTCACACCTCTCGGGCACGTTTTCCAAAGAACAAGCTGAAGTGATTGGCTGAGCTGTTGCTCTGCTGAGTTGTGTTTGACATACAGTGTCTCTTTTCTAAGACGTGTAACCCCCGACTTTTCTCTCATTTGTTTACAGCCTGAGTGAGAGCTTCTTCATGGTGAAGGGTGCTGCTCTTTTCCTGCAGCAGGGAAGCAGTCACCAGGGCCAGAAAGCACATCCTCATCACAAACATGCAGGTGAGAACCACGAGGCACCACACCACGATACTCGCGTCATTTACCCAAACTGAACTCGTGAGCTCGTCAATCTCTTTATCAGACTTTTCATCCAGGTTAGCTGGTGCACTCCCTAACACTGCAGCAGATGTTTGTGGCTGAGGTGTGGAGGATGGAGGCTGCCTCGTTGATAAGCATGTTCCAGACGTGTAGCTTAGGCAGATTAGTGCTTAAATCCAGCGTATGGTAGCACTGTGGCACCGTGGACAAAACTTCTGTTGACGATTAAAGGAGGCTGTTATTGTTTGAATTACTGTGTTTGTGCTAACTTAACTGAGTACATTTAAATAGTTTTAGTCAGAGTTCCCTTTTATGACTTTGTTTGGTAGTTTATTTAATCATTTTTAGCTCAATTGAGAGAACAAGAAGTATTCGGGTTAAATGTTTTTTTAAGTGAAACTGAGTTTGTGGGTGATTTGTGTAAATTAACAGCACAACACCAGGATAACAATAATGGAAGGTGATTATTGTAGAGGAAGAAACATTAGTCAAATTACTGTGAGTGTCCTCGTTCGTGGTTATTCTCCTGTAAGGCCTGTTTGAACTTAAAATGGTGACTTCTCTGTATAGAAAATTAATTGATTGACAATTTTTTTGCATTGAGTAAAGTCTGAGGTCTCATGACAAGTTGAATCGAATTTGCATGTATCTGTAATCACTTTTGAAAGACACAATTATTGCTTTAAAGACACAAGGCTTACCAGACAGTTCAGTGGCATGATGGGACTTTAGCACCAGCCAACAACTGAAATGCTGCCAAGTCATTTGGCAAGTGGTGGCTGCGGTTGGCAGCTTTGTCTCTTCTGCCAGCCACTTTGTCAGGTAACCCACATATTTCCAGGTCCTACTTTGTCCTCAAACACATTTGGCTATGGAAATAGCTGTGTAATTTCCCAGTAACTGTGGCCTTTACAGGAAAAAAAGTGCAAAACAGTGAGAGGGACTCATGCACAGTGTTTGAATAAAGTGCGACTTAAAGAGAAAAACTGCTGCTCACGGGAATAAAATGTTTTGTTCTCATCAGCCAGTTTTGTGAAAATAAACCTGACATAGAAAAAAATATCAATGCTCTGTCATCTGGGAAACAATATTTATGTGGCTGTGACATGTTTGATGTTTTATGTTATAATTGAAGAAAACTGACTTTGCAGATGTTTTCTTTACATACAAGGGAGCTTCTTTGGTTGTGGATGGATCAGTGAATACCTACTAATACAGACTAAACCTTTATGAGGCATAGATGTAACTTATCTCCAAGTTCAGTGGTTTAAGTGAAGACTTTCAGTTGAACTGGTTTGTTGAACTGGTTTAAAGTAGACTCACAATACAAGTGATTCAGTGCATTTATGTGTTGAATATGACTGTAGTAACTTGCAGCTGTTATTATTAGGAACTCACTTGACTTTGATCCACAGTGTCTGAATGGTTTTGTCAGTTTTTTTTTTTCTTCTAGTAGCTATTGACAGTGAACCCAAAGCATTAATGGTATTTGTCAAATAAATTCAGAGTAATGTTTTAGCTGTGCAAACAATAACTTTGTGGAGGACCTTTAGGATACCTTCAAAATGGTGTTGATCTTCCCTTTTTATAGGTTTGAAATAAAATGTACATAGTTTTCAAACCTGACCCAAAAATGAGACAAAGTCATTAACAGCAGAGAAACGACGCGAGATGGCTAGACAGAGAGGCTTTTACTTTCTGTCTCATGCCAGTAGCTCTAAGTTAAACCAGTCATGATGTCACAGTTCGTTTCTGCTGACCTGTTGTGACATATTTCAAAATAGCTGGCTTTCTGTCATCTGCTGGTCCATCTCCACACCCTGTTTTATTATCCAGCTCCACTGACATGTCTTTGCAGAGAGAGCACTGAGGGATATAAAAGGAGTCAAGACAAGTTCTTGAGTTGTTGCGGTTAGATAAATTTGCTCATGCAATTTTATTGTCAGTTCGCTTTTCGTCAGTCAGTTCAAAACACATGTCAGCTGATAAGAATCACTGAGCAGGTGAGCTGTTGTTTTTTTCCAGGAACAGGTTTTAGTGTTAGACTTGGTGTTTAACACTAGGGAGCAGTGTAATTTCTCATACCTTCTTTAGACTGTAGCAGCACCTTTAAGAAGCCACTGCGTCCCCAGCATGCCTTTTATTCTTCTTGAAAGTCTCACTCAGTGTTGTCAAACTACAAATGTGTTTACGGTGAGGAAGATTTATAATAAATGTCACCACTTCTCTCGACAGGTGACTTACCTCAACACCTGCAGGTGATGATAAACATTCTTCGCTCAGAGGACAGAATCAAACTGGTAAGAGGCAGCTTAAATCTGTTCATACATCTAGATGGAAACACACACACACACACACTTACACACACACACTGAGGCCGGTGACTAACAAACTCTCCAGAATGCATTTTATTGTGTAATCAGGATGCCTATTTGCTCACTGTAATTATTAGCTCATGAGGGCAGGTTTGAACACACTCAGGAGAGCATTACAACATGTTTCCATAGCATAGGGGTGTATGTGTTACTTATTTTATGTTTACCACCTATGTGCCCGCACACATCCCAAGCACTCGGCTTGTGACACTTTGTTGGACACAGGAGCAGTTTACCAGATTTTTGTTGCTTTAGCTGTTATGTGCAAGTTTTCTACCTGTGTGAAGCGAGCATACTTTAAACACAGTGTTAACATTTTAATTCCTATAGAAATACTCTAAATAGTTTTTAAAATCTTATTCTCTACATGAAACATTTTGAATTAAATTGTTTGTGTCTTGTGCAGGCGGTGCGTCTGGAGAGTGCATGGTCAGATCGCGTGCGGTACATGGTGGTGGTGTACACCAGTGGGCGACAAGATACAGAGGAGAACATCCTTCTGGGAATCGACTTCACCAACAAAGACTGGTAGGGTTAATATTCTTAAAGGATAAGCTCCATTTATGACTGGATATTTTTATTTACTTTGTGTTAATTGTGGACAAGATATGTGAACTGATTTATACAATATATACTTTTGAATGCAAACAACACTCAGCTACCCCACTCTGGCTGGAGCTTAAAATATTTGCTTGTTTCCAGTAGCTCACATGATCAAAACTTTGTACCTTAAAACAAGTGACATTTAAATGTTACCATGTCTCTGTTTGAGGCATTGAGTTACCTGTGAACTTGGCACTTGTAAACAGATTTTTAATGTGAGAATAGAAACTTCAAGCATGAGCCATTTTAAAGAAAATTTAGGTTCTTTTTCTTATAACAACTATAGGTAATGTTTTTTATTCTCTTCTAAAAGTCTTTGTAGAGATTTTTCTTTCATTCACCCTTTATTGCCTTTTTATTTCTCTTTTCCAGCAAAAGCTGTTCGATTGGCATGGTGCTACCTCTATGGAGCGATACAAAGATCCACCTGGATGGAGACGGGTGAGTTTTTTTCTGGCTTTATGACTGTTGTTTTAAGGACAGAGGCCACAGCTGGAGCATTACCTCTCTGCATTTTACCCAAGACTGCATCTATCCCTGAACACATAGCTACATGCTGCTCCAGCTCTGGGAGTAACCATCTGTTTATCTGCTCCTCAGGGGTTTTACCGTGAACACGGCAGGTCGGACTCATGTCTTCAAACCCGTGTCAGTGCAGGCTATGTGGTGAGTAATAGTCGACCTCTGGAGTCACAGTGGCTGGCTGCAGCAGTTCAGTTTCATGGCACACAACAGTAAATCCCCTGATAGACAGGCTCTGCTGCAGTGTTTCAGGCTGAGGCAGTGCTCAATCTGCCACCTACTGGCATGAAGACACATATGCACAAAAGTACATAAAGCCAGACAGTAAATAAGACAGTCATGTGATTTTTATTTTTTTTTAATTTTTTTTATCATTAAAGAGAATCAAACTGTGAATTCTTTATTTTCCTATACAACAACCATCTAGGTCAGCCCTGCAGGTGCTGCACAAAGCATGTGAGGTGTCGCGCAGGTATAACTACTTCCCTGGAGGCATGGCTCTCACCTGGATGGGCTACTATGAGAGCTGCATTGCTTCAGACCAGAGCTGCATCAACGAGTGGAACGCCATGAAGGACTTGGAGACCACCCGGCCAGACTCACCCACCATGTTTGTCGACAAGTCAGTAAACACGGTCCAACTTAACTAACCACTTGTGTAGCTGTTGTTGAAATAGCTTCAGATTTTTTTGAGAAACCATTTTTATGCAAGTGCTGAGATTTTAATGAGATGTTATCTTTTGTAGGCCTTCAGAGAGAGAGAGGACAGAGTGCCTTATTAAAGCCAAACTCCGAAGCATCATGACGTGCCAGGACCTTGAGAACGTCACCTCCAAACAGGTAAAAATTTCCATTTCTTGTGGTTTAATTTCGAATTGTTTCATCCTCAAAGATTTCTTATTGTAATATTTGGGCACGCCTGGACAAAATTCTTGGTTTGTAAGTGAAACAATGCCACTGCATTTGGGCATCCTACCAAGTTAGTAGTTAATAACCCCTCTTTACCCCATTTACCAGTTAAGACCTTTTCTATTCTTCATTTAGGATTTTTTACTCACTTTTTACCCACGCTTCCTTGCAGAACATTAATACTGTTCTGAGACATTTTCTTGTGCATACAGCATGTTTCAAGTCTCCCCACAGATTTTCTGTTCATATTTAGGGAACTCTGGATGCCACTCCATACACTTTGTGGCTGTTGAGCTACAGTTTGGATCAGTCTCATCTTGTAGAAACCAGTCTGTTTTCACTTAAATTTGGTCACTGTATTCTCATCATCAAGCAAACGCTCATCAACAAACGGACACAATGAATTAGGCTTATCTAAGCGTTAGGGTTACGGTCATTGCACACTTTGAGGCCTTTTCACATAGGACGCGGCACGCGCTGCGCTCTGAAACCCATTATTGTCTATTGCTTGCGCCGCGCAAAAACGGTTTCCCACAGTGCCGAGCAATGCGCAGCGTAAGCGCGCCGGCGAGGAGTACTCGCACATGCTGCGCGGTGTGACGCACCTTCGCGCAACCAATTGAAACGAAGCCTACGGCCGCGCTAAGTTAAACCACACAATGAACGAAAAAACATGGAAGAAGAGTTGATTCTGTGCGTATCTGAGTTCAAAGAACTTTATGACACATGTTTACGTGCACATAGGGACCTCTGGAAGAGAGCAGTGTTGTGGAAATATATTATCGATTATCTATTAACATACGTGGAACTGAGTGTCTCGTGCACCCACAA
>VUQS01075240.1:1484-22565 GCA_015108495.1 Heterochromis multidens
CCCCCCCCCCCCAACCTCCCAAAGAATTGCCATTTTGTCCAAATTACATAACACATAATCTATTATCATTCTTAGTTACGGGTCCTAAATATACAAACTGTCTTCCCACAACAACAACATCCTTCTACCCTCACTCTGAGAGTTTCTGAGCGCACATTACATTTTCTGGCAAAAGCTTTTAGCAAAGTAGATCAGCCTTCTCCATCAAATACGTACAGTAACATTCATCAACAATAGCCTAATTAAAAAGCTTTCAAGCTTGTTTTTCAGATCCACTAATCACCAAGACAGTCCAGTATTTGTTTATGGCCTGCACGAGAACAAACAGCCTTACAGCAAATAAATCTCCGATAATCTAATTTTAGATTCCCTACTTAAACATAATTAGACTCTTGCAAAACTGCAAATACAGTCTGCACTTCAGTATATACCATGCAATACGTAGACTGCAAACTGCAGCAAAGTAAAGACTTGATGCAAGCAAGGCAGCTTGTTTGAATTGTGGCAAAATGGAATAAGCAACACATTAGCTGACAGTGGTGGAGAATTCAAAATAGAGGGAATAGAAGAAAAAGAAAGGTCAACCAAATTAACCAACGTTTTATGTTTATCTACTCTGAATTAAAGCTCATATAAGTTGAAATACATTAAAAAAATAGAACTGCTTTCTTTTAAAGCAGAAATATTTTTATTGCAGAAAAAGTCATTTCACAGCTCTTTGTAACACTTAAATGAGCATCTGTACCAGTCCTCTGCTTTTATGTGTACTTACCTCGGTTCTTGTGGGATGACTTCATAGTTCAGAAGGAGAGAGCGATGACCTAACACTTTTATGCCTGATTGCATGTTCCCGTTTAGCCTTTTCAGACTTCTGTGAGTAAGAAATACATCTCAGCACTCCCCTGCAGGAATTACATGTAGACCGTACCCAGACATTTAAGAAACGTCTTCATATACCCAACATTAAAGGATTAATAAATTATAATAATGATGGCTTGGGAATATGTTTAAAATGCATGTGTAGTTTTTTCTGCAGATTTATTTGTCATTAGCAAATTATTCTACTTGTAATTAGTTATTAAAGTTAATCTAATAATTTCCTATCATTGTAAACCTTAATTACATGAAATCAGCTTTCAATATTTGTTGGACTGATTGTCAAATTCAGGGTCAACACTGACATAAATTAATTGCACTCTTGCAGGAAACATTCTCCTGCTAAATAAAATCTATGAATAAATTATTAACTCAGTTTCAAATCTCCACTCCCTGCTGCGTTGCACTCCATCAGTCATGCTAAATGACTGCAGCTTTTGCACTTGTAAACATCTCTGCGAGATTCCTTTCTAAATTTAAATGATGCTGCATGTGAGTAATAAACACATGAGTGTATCTTCAACATATGCCCTTTATTTTTTTTAGTTTCGCTCAAGATCTCTTTCAATAATCATTAAATTTTTTCTAAATTTCTTGGGTAGCAACAACACCTGACTGGGAGTCTATGAACATCAGCCAAACACATTACTTTCTCTTTATTATCAGCTAATTAGTGTGGTTAATCAGGCTGATAATGAGTCCAGGCGCCGTGCCATTTAGATTTGACACCAGGCCAGGGTTCAGATCCCCATCAGGCCCTCCATAGGCATCCAAGAGCTCCCTGAAGACAAGTTTTCCCGGATACTCGAGGAGAGAGGCGTGACAGGAGAATCAGTCGTGAGTGGTGCTTGTACTGATGATGACTGAGTAGTATAGATCCATACGTTTATGGCTGCTGGGACGACAACAAAACAGCTAAAATAGGTTTAAACACACTGTGTTGCTGGATTATCTGTCAGCAGTGGGCTTTGAGGACATGTTTGTCTTATCTCTCTGAGAGCTTTCCAGATTTTTCTGCTCTTTCCGCTCAGCAGCTGGGCACACTCCACAGTGAGAAAAAGAAATTGATGCTCACTGTAACACAACCAATATCCTTTTGACCCCTCAGCTACACACAGACCCACCTCAGCTCTTTATAACACACACACATGCTCCTGATGTTTTTTTTCTTGTCACAGTCATGCAATCAAAAACAATCCAGTACTATCACCTCCCATCTGCCTCCTCTTCCTCCCTCCCTCTATCCTCTCCTTCTTTTACTCTCCCTCCCTCTCGGCTGCCTCACTCATTCCCTGAGCAGCACACTGAACTGGATAACGTCTCCTTCAACCCGCAGCACAGACTCATTTCTCTACACACCAGCTCTGAGTGGATGCTCAGCAGGGGTGTTTGAGATATTAGCACGCTGTGGGGGAACGGCTCAGGGACTTCTGCCATCCACATACAAAGGTAAGCCTCCGGGTCCTTTAGATTGCATTCCTGTTTGCTGTCAAGTGCCAAAGTGAAAGTGGTTAAAGTTAACCCATGAAGCTGCAGCCTTTAGGTATCAGGTCAGCTGCACAGCAGTCCCAGGACAGATTTAAAACACTAAGCTGTTCAGACATCTCTACATGGAAAACATAGATGTCACTCTCACACAGTTGAGGGCAAAATAAGGGAATAAGATTGAACTCATGTGAAAGTGTGCAGATTGTTGGCTGACCTGATAATCCTTGTTTTGTTTGTAAGACAAAGTTCAGAGAAGTACAGTACCAGTCACTGAACAAAGCTGCGTATAATCTTAATGTGCTTAAAACAAAGAGTCCATAAGACATTTAGTTCAGATTAGTCTCACTTTTGGAGAAAGGCTCTTATTTTTGATACCCTGAATCTCTGACTATTAGATTGGGTTTGATACTTTTAGGTTTTGTTTTATGTAGCGTATAAGCTGCTGTGGACATCTTCAGAAAATTTTTTGAAATCACTGTGAAGGTGTTTAGCAGAATTTAAACTTGGAATCTGCAGTGTCACTGAACAAATGAGTTGCTTTTTGCATGGATGCTCATCTCACTGTTGACAGAGAGTACCATTAACTTAAACACATAAATCTCTCCTGGAGCTGGTTCTCCCTTACTTCTGTATATACATGTGTAGAAACAAAAACAATAGCCTGCAGATGTTGTTTCCCCATGTAATTTGCTTTTAAATGTATTGTTTTAACTTAGTGATTCAAGCTATACCATATATTGTCTTTACTCTTGTCCATGTTGCTACCATCTTTGGCAAAATCTCCAAATATGATGTTTTAATGTCATCATGTCTTTTACCTGATCAAACAAAGGAGGCTAGAAATGGAAATACCATCTCAGCTGTGACAGACAATGTTATCCTGCCTTGCTATAAGCTTACTGGCAGACTGTGATGCGCTCAGGAATATTGATGATGTGACAATCTTGTTACAGTTAGAGGGTTTCTGAGCTGTGAGCCCTTTAACTGGTGCTTATAAAGGCTTAGTATTATGCTAACCTCAGCACGGTAATCTCACAGTGTTATAAGCAGTGATATGATTACCTACCAGGTAGTCATGTGAGACTTTGAATGGAACTAAACAAAATAATTTGAATCAACAAAGAGACAAAGAAACTCAGTAACAGTCAAAACAAAGTGATGCCGGTTATAGAGCTGGAAATTCTTACTCTCTCGGCTGATCCAAGTTTTTGTCTTTGCTGATTTTCCTGAATTAAACTTCATGTTGCCTGCTCAAGCTTTGTTTCAGTAAAGGTTATAAGGTTAACAACTCAGCAGCCACCTAAATTGCAGCACCTATATTGCTTCTGTGGGGTTTTTTGCCTTTCTCTTAAAAAGCTGACAGAGTAACACCCTGTGGATCACATCTAACCTGATACAAGTTGTCCTCCACTGCTAAAAGCTACAGATTGACTCAGTGACAATGCTGATTCAGTGTCATCATCTCACTTTGAAAGCATGTGTTTAACATTTCTTTTTAAATCTGCTGAACATCTGAACACCTCCAGCATGGTGGCCATGCCATCTGCAAAGGTGTGGCCAGCTTCATAGTTGGTAAAATGCAGCTAAATCAATATGCTGCACTGACAGCGATGAGCAGCATTTTCGGGTCTCTTTTATCCCAAGCTGTGTCCCTCAGGCTACAAAGAGCCTGTCCTGACCATCTGCTTGTTGATGGTTTGGACTAACCCATGATTTATTCGGATTAAAGATGGGGTAGGCAATATGTTTTCAGCTTCATTGGACATAAAAATAAGTGATAACTTCACCACATTTGTAAAGAAAGTAGTCTGAGAGGGAATTAGACTCCTGCACCTCCTCTGGGGTCTGTTTACAGGATTTAGAAAATCTAGTTTATGATACGAGATGCTGGTCAATTACAGGTCTCTTCAGAAGGCTATCACTTGGCTAAGCGCAGTTCAGATGCTGTGTGATGCCTAATATCAACACTGATTTAATTTTAGTGCATATGAAGCACATGCATATGCACATAGTCATCTGCTTGTTATTCATTTCCATCTATGAGATGAAATTTAAAAAGCTCCTTGACATTACTTCTCACATGCACTAATTCAGACAAATCAGCACTGAGGAAATATATTTCATTTTAGGTGACAGCATGAAATGCAATTAAAAGTAACTGCCCTATGTTTAACTTTTATTCAGCTTTTCCTAAAATGACCAATCACAAATATTGCATGACTGTTTTTCTGCCTTTAAATCTTTGGTTTACATAAGTTTCTCCTATCATAACCTGTGCGTCTCGTTTATTTAAAGAAAACAGGATGCTCAACTGGGCTAGTTAGGTTGGTTTAGACTGCCATGATTATGAAAACTATAAAGACCAATTTCATTGTAAAAACTTTAGCAAACTGTTTTAGTTTTGGTGGTAACAAGATCTTCCTTTGCTTTAGTCTGTCTAAAATATCTTTAAAATTTCAAATGCTGTTGACTGAAAGGCCAGTGAGTCTGAATTATTTCTCTTATTAGAAAAAGTAATTCTGTAAAGAATAATGAATTTTTCCTCTTTATTGTCCAATTTTCCATGCCTCAATTGTGCATTAGTTAGAAATGAACCATGGATTTAATATTCATCTGAAAATCCAGATTTTTAAACCTAAATTCAACCATGTCAGGGAGAAAGCAGTGAGACTATTGAAGAACATTTGAAATATGTAAATAAGTCCTTGTAGTAAGCAGCAAATCTTGTATTGTCACAGCAGACTGAACATTATTGGACAGTTTTCTATAATATGAGGTCATTCTTTAATGCTTCATGTCAGGATTGAGCCTCAGAGGGTGTTTCTGTGCGGTCTGATGCTGATACAGTCTGCGGATGGTAGTGAAGCTTTAACAAGCCCCTGCCTGCTCTTCATCATTGGAGAGCCAGATATGTGCCCATGAGTATTCATCAGGAAGGGCTAATGGGCCACAGCAGTGTGAACCTCTGATTTACAGCCCGTCCTTGTCAGGCCTAATGATAGGGCAATGGGAATGGTTATGGAAGAAACAGGTGCTGCAGAGTGAATAGATGCAAAGCAATGCTGCTGAAAGCCACGGGTGATTGTTGTTTTGTCCCCTGCACAAATGCTCATTTGCAATATTGTGTTCACAAATACATAATTATTGTGCATAGAAATTAGCTCTCTTGAAGTAAGCATGGCTCAATGTGCATGTGTGTGGGGCTGTAAGGTGGGGCCAAATACTTGTATATCAAAAAACAAAAAAAACAAAAACAATGGCCAGAGTAAGCGAGTTTAATATTAAACTTACTGTTTGTCAAATTGTTTTCAGCATAAACTTCACATTCAATAAACAGTGACACTCTGTTCTGTCTACTCTCTGCCAGATTAATAACATATGGAGCTCAGCGATAAAGATGTGTCCTAAATGAACTCCTACACGGTGCAAAATGTACTTAATATAGTAAAAGTATAAAAACATGTAGACCAAAGCCTCTAGAATCATCAGTATTACAGAAAAATATTCAGTTTAACAACTAAACCTTCCTGTAAGTCTCTGACATACTAAAGCTGCAGAAACCCATTGTGTAATCATTCATGATATTGAAAAACAGCTACCAAATTACAGATAAGAACAACACATACACAGGCCTGCTGCAAAGGTCTTTTGTAGTGTATTTTTGACCCTCACACTTGGCCTTAAAATGTGTCTGGGGTGATGGGCTCACAGGTGGACAGCTGAGACACATAATCATTTACACCTGTGTATCCAAGGTGTCCAACTAAACATTTCGCTTCACTAGAAGGCCAAGGTGCCTCGAGCACAGTTATCATATCTGTCTGTTTATTTTTCAGCGAAGCTGTGTGACCTATGCCTGTGGTTCTTTACCATTTTGGATCATGGGCCCTTAAACTGAAGCATCTGTATCAAACTGTACAGACTTTAGTTTTATAAAGTGGAGTTTTTTTTCTGAAGGACTAGAGGGATAAAGATATCCACCTCTTTAACTGACAAATTAAAAAAAAAAAAGTCACAGAAGTCCCCAAAAAGTGGAAACATAATTTAAAGACTTTTTTATAGTTACCACCCCTTAAATCAGACCAAAACTCTTCATCTCCCCCCTTCCACATGATGAGAACCCATTACCCATCACTCACATGGTGACCTTTTTGGTTTAAACATTAGCAGCAGAGTAAATTTTAATTTCTCTATGTTTATAATCCAGCATTCCTCTCCCTCCAATAAAAATAAATAGATTGAAGGCAGTTTAACCTCTCTAACTACTTAGATTTTATTGAAGTTATAATATATTTTGAAGCTGTGTAAAGAAAATCTCAAAACCTGATTTGTGGATTCAACAGGTTCAGAAAAACATTTTATGTCACTTTATAAAAGAGAAAACGAACAAACTGCATTTGTGCATCAAGACTAACAGTTTCACAACTCCTGTCAGTGAAGTTGTTGTAGGTGTTCGGCAGTTGAAGCTCACTCACTGCAGGTCAGCTGGCACAGTTTACCGATGGATCACTGCACAGCCCACACACACATACACACACAAAAACACACAGTGGTAGCTCTGCCTGGACCATCCCACACTCCAATGGTGTCTTTCCTACAGAGCCGGCAGTTAGGAGGAATATGGGCAAATCCGAAAGCCAAATGGATATCATGGAGAAATCAAGTAAACCTGGAAAGCGTCGTTGGACTGTTGCAGAAATTGGTCTGTCCGTGCTGCTCCTGTTAGTCAGCTGTGCCTTGGCCGGGCTTGTAGTCCTCTACACATCAGCAATGAAAGGTAATGGCTCTGTCAGGATCACCATGGAAAAATCCAGATATTACAGCAGTAATGGCATGTGTCTCTCTACTCTGTTTGTTCAGCAAGCCAAAATTCACACAGGAAATAATCCCGATAATATTTCCAAAAATGATCATTTTTTTATGCAATAGTGATGCTCGTATGCTTTTAGATATCCTTGGTAGAAAGTTTAATGTTTAATGTTACTCACAAAAATGAGCAAAATAAGGACTTTCCCCAGCGTTATCATGTGTACACTACGCACCAAGGTCCACAATTTAAGTTGGAAAATGCAACTGGCTTCTGTTTAGTGGCCTTGCAAATACAGTTAAAACACTATGTCATGTTTTCTTTTGCTAAAAAATTGCCAGTTAGCCAGAGTATGTCTGATATTTTGATCCCTTTTCTTCCATCTGACTCAGAACAGTCAAACAGGCCGAGTGTGTCCAGGAGCTCAACAGGTGATGGTGAGTGTAAACTTCTAAGCTCAACACAGAATACACTGCGGGATAAGTGGGATGGCATGTGTCATATTTGAGCCTGCACCTCTGATAGACACTGTAATACTGTAAGTCCCTTTACTGCCTGATCAGCAAAGCCACACAAAAGTCAAAGAACACAGTAACTGCTGACACAGACATTTCCTCTCTCACATAGACTACAGATCTAGGGTACTTAAAAATGGCTCTGAACTTCACACAACAGCATCCTCCCTCTCAGTTGGGGCGCACTTTGTCAAAGAGTCCACATGTTCTCTTGTAATTGTTCACACTGATTTTTCCAGGCCAGCTTTTACGCTCCAACCCCAACAGTGTGTGCACAACTGCAGACTGTGTTACTGCAGGTGAGAAAGCTGCTTTTTCTTTGCTCTCCTGCTGTTATATTTTGCCAACAGTCACCCCCATCACTGTATAAAACTGCCATGCGAAGTTTTACTGTACTGTTCTTATGTCTCTCTTTCCTCTCCGACATCTTAAAGCTGCTCGGCTCTTGCAGAACATGGATGAGTCTGTGAAGCCTTGTGATAATTTCTACCAGTATGCCTGTGGGGGTTGGCTAGAGCGACATGTTATCCCGGAGACCAGCTCCCGTCACAGCGTCTTTGACATTCTGCGAGACAAGCTGGAGATTGTCCTCAAAGGTCAGCTGGGTGTAATCTTTAGTGGTCAGTGTGGGCTGCAGTATTTCAGTGCAATGCCTGAGCTTCATTGAGACAGGAAATGTTTGCGTGTGTTTTGTTGTTGCAGGTGTTCTTGAAACAGTGAATGAACAGGACAGAGATGCCATCAAGAAGGCCAAAACCCTTTACAGCTCCTGCATGAATGAAAGTAAGGCTGTCTTCACTCAAATCTTTTTCTGAGAAGTGGCAAGAAAGCATAAGATATACTGACAAAAAGAGATTGCTATTTATTATATCAGCCTTCCTCAGCCAGGGTATCAGCAGGGCTCCCCAGCTTGAGCTGAAGACTTTTTAAGACCTTAATATTTAATACTTACTAGCTGTGCATACCAGTAATTTCTGCCATGCAACCTGGGTCTGGATAAATTGTATAAAATGATTTAATAGAGTAACCAGTTACAGTCCCAGCAATTTATTTAAGAAAACTTGTCTTTTGAGTCTCAAAAGCAGTGATGGTGCTTGCTACTGGTCTGGCATGATTTCTTTTAGTAGTGAGACCATAATGTTCCTGTTATGTCCTACAACCTGAGGTTGTTCTTTTTTCCTGCAGGCCTCATAGAGCAGCGTGACTCGCAGCCCCTCCTGAAGCTCATTGAGAGTATCGGTGACTGGCCTGTGGCGTCAGAGGACTGGAACACCACCACAGGTACAAATCACACTCTGATTAATGCCTCCTGCCTGTTCTATACAAACAACACGTGTGCACATGTAACACCCGCACGCAAACAAGTACTGTTCTTTCTCAAAAACATCACGCAGAGCCTGTGCAGCTATATTTGCTCTTGGTGAATAGCTGTGTATAAGCTCTGTTGGCGGGATCAAGAGGCCAGTCGAGCCTTTTCAGTCGAGCAGTCAGGTGTGGAGTTTGGTAGGGTGATGCGTGGGCAGAGGAGCAAGTCCTCAATCAGGACTGTGAAGGATGCTTTAAATAGTCTGCTCTTCCCCAAGCTCCTGGCTCTTGCCACTTTAATTAAATGTAATCGTGGATGGTGGCTCAAACAGAATTAGCCACGCATAGCTGCATCTGCGCACACCGATTTACACAGCGAGCCCAGATAATGTGCAGCAGAGGCATAGAGATTTCTGCAGCCGGGTATGCTGAATAGCTCTTTACAGCTAGATAAATGTTCTTAAACTGAGTACAAATTTCTCCCTTTTTTTGCAGAGGAAGCATGGAGCCTTGAGGACACACTGGCAACACTTACTGCTTGTTTCCACAAGAAGGTTGTGCTGGACATGTATGTGTGGACGGACGACCGGGACTCTCAGCGCCATATTATCTATGTGAGATAACAGTTTGTCCAGGCACAATTAGTGCATAACAGCTAATATACAATTACTGCAGATAAGCCTGACTTTTTTTGTTGCTGTCAGCAACTATGAAAAAAAGAAACAAACAATCTGTCCAACTTCCTTCACTGACTCAATCCTAATCATACTTGCTCACACACTTATCTACTTTCTTTTCTTAAGAAGGATGACTAACATCCTAAAATGACTGGGCACTTTTTAGCAAACAGTACTCAAACAGTAGTACATTTTCAGCTGCATTTAGTGCTCTACACTGAAGGACAGTGTATAAACAATCACTCACTCATCATAATGAAAACACGTCTCCCATCCAACAGTGTGTCCCATTAATGTGTTTTAATGTTTACAGAGACACTAGTGGCATGGCAGCGCTTCTCCATCACTTGGTCCACCCCTTCATTTAAAATTAAAACATCTCAACAGCTCATTGATGGATTGCAATGAAATTGATGGTACCGATTAAATCAGACAGATCTTCTTCTTCTTCTTCTTTCAGATGGTCTCTTTAGTTCTTTAGGGGGTCACCACCACCACATCTGTCTCCATTTCATCCTATCCCTAACATCTTCCTCTTTCACACCAACCCTCTGCATCTCCTCCTTCCCTGCATCCATGAATCTTCTCTGTCGTCTTTCTCTTTTCCTCCTGCCTGGCAGCTCCATCTTCAACATCCTTTGTCCAACATACCTTTGTCTCCAAACTGCTCAACCTGAGCTGTCCCTCTGGTATACTCAAGTCTAATACTGTCCACTCTGTTCACTCCCAATGAAAGATCATAACATCTTCAACTCTGAAACATCTTCAAATCTGACAGTTAGACAGATTATAGTTGATAATTTAGTTCAGTTTATGGATTTTTGATTATTATACTGTTAAAAACACATCTATGTAAGTATTTTCTTGATTATGGCCATGAAAAAGTGTATAATTGCTTTCCCTATTCTTGAATTTTGGTTAGATTGACCAGCCCGGACTTGGGATGCCATCTAGAGACTATTACTTCAATGATGGAAACTACAAAAAGGTGATGCAGAGCATTTCACTCAAATCCTAACAAAAACATAAAGTTATCCTCATGAAATCATGCAGATACCTTTTTTTTTGTATTCAATTTTGAAATATCCATGCGTGAGATTTTAGCCTCCACCACAGTTCAGTGGAGGATAAAAGGATTAATATTAAGAACTAAAATCTGAATAAAGATTTATTTGAACCTTTGGTGCAATGAAAACTGTTCATAGGGAGCTCTCATCTTGAGTAACAGCCAGTTTGGTTTGGGCTGTAGAGTTTCACTTTTGCAGTTTTTTTTACCAAGTGAAACCTATTGTTGTTAAAATAAAATTCATATATTATGAATTTTATTTAAACTGTACCACAGGTTCGAGAGGCCTACCTACATTTCATGGTTTCCATTGCAAAGATAACCCGAGAGGACAGGAATTTGACTCAGGATGACGACCGAGTGTGGGAGGAAATGATGCAAGTGCTGGAGCTGGAGACAGACATCGCCAATGTGAGTGCCAGCCGCAACAGGAAATGGAACTGTGAAACGAGGTTCAGGAAAATTAACAATGACAAGATGAAAAATGAGCACCTCCTCTCTGCTCCCAGTAAATGAGAGAACCAGACAAATACATATTGGAACCCAGGAGACCAGCCAAGCTCTTAACCATCTTTTTTTAATTCATGCCTGCCAGGAGCATAACAAATGAAAATCTGCTGATGAAAGGATATCAAAATGTGACTATATAACAGAAAAAAAAATCAGTTTAGCTTTTTTTTTTCTTCCTGTTGCTTGACAGGCTACATCACCAGCAGAGGAACGCCAAGACGTCACCGTTCTTTACAACAAAATGACACTTGGTGAACTGCAGAGCACATACAGCTTTAATGTAAGCATGATTTAACTTCATTATTGTGTTGAGGTGCAAGCAGCTCATTCAGAGTGGCTAACAAATTTTCTGTTTGATAAACCTCCTGTTGAGGTGCCTTTGAGTTGGCCCGTTTGTACTATCTAGCACATTTATACTACAGTCATGGAAACTTCAGACTGTATATAAAAGACAGATGCAGATCTGGGTCTGAAAAATGAAGCCAGTGCAGAAGTGTCTAATGGCCAGCAGTGGGGTTCTTGTCACAAAAAGTCAGATTGCATAGAAGTCTGTGAGAAAATGACCCTACTGCTCACATGATCTATGACCTCAGTAAACTGTTTCCTGATGATTTTTTGGTCTCATTCAGTAGTTTCATGTCTTAGTTTATAAAACATTTATTTTGTACATTTTGGTCCTCATTGTATTTAAAAGTGAGATAAAGCAGGGTGTGCTTTAGGGTCACATCCCAGCCAGATCTCCTTCCTCTCTTATTCTGTCCAATTTCAAAACACCAAGATGCTGACAGTCAAAATGCTCAGCTTGAGGCTTCAAAATAGGACTTTGCTAAAAATAAATGACCTCATAATAATTGCATCCACCATTCACATTCATGTGAAAAAGGAAAGTTTTCATTAGACCCTGAGTCTAATGAAAACTAAGTACAACCTTACTGCTTGCTAAGAGGGCAAGTAGCAACCATGAACTTGATTAATTGATCATCAGCAAGTGTGAGACCCTCACCCACAGCAGAGGTTTTGGCAGTTTGCTGGTCTGGAGCATTCAGGTAAGTGTGATTGTGTTGCCACAATCTTCTGTGCAATACTGTGGGAAATTGCAAAACACGCAAGAGCTACATCTCAGATTCTATAGGCCTCAGTTAGCATGTTAAACTGTTAAAGTTCATGACAGTACAATTAGAAAAAGATTGAACAAGTGTGGCTTGTTTGGAAGGGTTGCCAAGAGAAAGCCTCCTTTCTCTAAAAAGAACATGACAGCACAGCTTAGGTTTGCAAAGTTGCATCTGAACAAACCACAATTCTTCTCGAACAATGTCCTTTAGACAGATGAGATCAAAGTGGAAATGTTTGGTCATGATGCACAGCACCACGTTTGGTCAAAACCAAACACAGCATATCAGCACAAACACCTCATACTAACTGTCAAGCACGGCGGAGGAGGGGTGATGATTTGGGCTTGTTCTGCAGCCACAGGACCTGGGCACCTTGTAGTCATTGAGTTGACCATGAGCTCCTCTGTATACCAAAGTATTCTAGAGTCAAGTGTCTGACAGCTAAAGCTTGGCCCAAATTGGGTCATAAAACAGGATAGTGATCCCAATCACGGCAGCAAATCTCCACCAACATTGCTGAACATGAAAAGAATCAAGGTGTCGCAATGGTCCAGTCAAAGTACAGACATCAACCCAATTGAAATGCTGTGGTGGGACCTTAAGAGAGTTGTACATAAACAAATGCTTCCAAACCTCAATGAATTGAAGCAATGAGTGGGTCAAAATCCCTCCACAGTTATGTGAGAGTCTGATAAAGTGATACAGAAAACAGTTACTTAAAGTTATTGCTGCTGAAGGTGGTTTTACCATCTAGTGAATCATGAGGTGTACTTAGTTTTTCATAGGACTGCATAGAGTCCTGTGCAAACTTTCTTTTTCACATGACTGTATATACTGTTTATGGGAAAACACCAATTTCTAAAATTTATATGCAATTTATATGCCTTGTTTTATATTTTGCAAAATTACCTTATTCATTTTCTTACTGAGAGTTAGGCATGAAGATTGATTGACCCTTTGTCTGTAGAGTACATATGAAGACACAGCCAGCAACTAGTTAGGTTAGCTCTGCATAAAACTTAAAAAAGTTCCCAAAATGTTGAATATTTCTCCAAAAATCTGCAACAGGAAGTCCATATAACAAGATGCATGAGACTGCTGGCAAATATGGCAGCATTGCTTCTGAGGTATTCAAGTTAACGCTTTTGACTCTTACATGTGATACTAATGTAGCTGCAAAAAAAAAAATTACAGCAGATGAGAAATGTGGAAACATTTCTTGGTTCCTGTGCACAACAACTAGCAAAGCATCCTGATATAGAAAATAAGGCAGTGTTTGAAATAGTGTATTTAGTTGCCGTGTTATTTCTGTACATAATGACACCTTGTAAAATGTTTACACCTTGCACATGGTAATTCATGGTGCCACTTTGACTTGCCTGAAGACTAAATATGTAACTGTACATAACTATTTTGGACACAGCTTTTGAGATCTTGAGACCTTTATCAAGATGGCAACATCTTTGACATCTGACATTAGAAATATTACAAAAAATGGCTGGAAAAATGATATTAATCAATTACATTTTTCACAGAAGGAAGAACATTTCATAAACATCCCCCAGAAACTCACATATTAAAAGAGCATGTTGACTAATTGGAAAGTCATTGGTTTGAGCCCCGGCTCCTCTAATCTGCTTTTCAAAGTCTCTTTAGACGAGATACTGAATCCCAGGAAAGTTCCCATTGTGGCCTTCCCAGCGTATGTGTGTGTGTGTGGGATAGGAAAAGTTTTGTGTGTGTATACTTTCTGAATGGATGAACGTGGCTCTTACAGTGAAAAGCACCATATAACTGCTGTTAATTCACAATGATCGTATGGCTTTGGTCAAAAAACAAAAATCAATAAGTAATTATCATGTTCCTTTCAGACATACTGTTTATCAGCCATCGTTCAACCTTAATTTAAACAAAGGAGGCTTTGAAAACCATCTTAGTTGAATCCAGTGAAATTTCAAGTTGCTTAACTGGCTTAACTGAGTGTCCCCTCACCCTCTAAATTAACTGATAGTTTGAAGGCTTGCCACATGTAACCATATTGCATTTTAACTATACAAAAATAAAACCAAATATGTAAAAAAATCTAAAGTCTTGGCTTTTGTTTTCCAGGGTTTCAACTGGACACGATTTATTCAAGGTGTGCTGTCGAGTGTGTCCATTGATGTTCAGTTGGATGAGGAGGTGGTGGTGTACAGCTCTCCCTATCTTGAGAAGATGAATGATGTTCTCTCCAGACACAGTATCAGGTCAGTCCAGGAACATTATCCAAGAAAGAGTCCATAAGGATTATATCATAACTGAAAATACACACTGCAACACAGTTTAACAAAAACTATTAATGTTTGCAGAATTATGCAGAACTACCTCACTTGGCAGCTCATCATTGACAGAGTTAATAGCTTGAGCCGCCGCTTTAAAGATGCCAGAGCGCGATACAGAAAGGTTTGACACAACAGAACAATATATGTTAATATGAGCTTATTTGAAGACAAAATAACTGTGTGTGTGTGTGTGTGTGTGTGTGTGTGTGTGTGTGGTTAGATTCTCTATGGGACCACTGTGGAGGATGCTTGGTGGCGAGAATGTGTCCGTTATGTCCAGAGCAGCATGGAGAACGCAGTGGGAGCTCTGTATGTGCGCGAGACTTTTGCAGGAGAAAGTAAACGAATGGTGAGTCTTTTTGGCCCACAAACAGGTTTGAACATAGCAGAAAGAAGTGGTCATTTAAGGATGGAAATGAGTAAAAAAATAACATCAAAGTTTGATGTAACATCAAAACACAAACTCTGCTTTGTTGTTATGTGTTTATAGCATATGCACAACATATGGCACTTTTTCAAGTGCCAAATTGTAAAAAAAAAACAAAAAACAAAGTAAATATCATTTATTTATATAGCAACTTTCAAAACAGCAGTTCCAAAGTGCTTTACAATCAAAGTTAAGCAAGTAAAAACATACTTTATAAAACTGCGAGAGATATGCAACAGAAGAACTTTAACAAACACAAGAAAATGAATAGAAAGAGATGACCCATGTGGATTACATATAAAAGGACTTCCTATGCAAATTACATTGAAGGGGTGGCATTTCCACTATTAGGTCCCTCTTAGTTTTGAGCATTGATGTTTAGGAAGGCAAGTTGGCCAGTATGGGGGTAACATGCTCTCTTTGTTTAGCATTTATCATGGGTTTGGGTGTATTCTGAACCAACTGTGGTAAATAAATGCAGCTTTACTTAAACCAAAAAAGATAAAGGCATGGATGATGTGCCCTACAGTGTTCCTCATCAATGCTGAACTTTTTTAGCAGTATTTTTGAGTTGCAGTGCCACAAAATAAAGAAGCTATATTTAGTATTTTCCATTATGCCATACTGAACACTTTTATCACACTGGTCAGACCTATATCTAGAATTAAAAACATATTTTTTTGCATATTTATTATTTATTTTTCACTGAATTTCTCTTTTAGTATAGAACTAGGTCTTATCTATGTCCAGGATACTGGCTAAAGTTTTTTCTGTTTTCTCTTCATTTATTTGAAATTTAAGCCCCGTATTGTATCATATTTAGATTTTGATACATTGTGTTCTTCACCTTTTTGTATTTTTCATTGAATTTTCCTTTTCTAGAGTAACTTATACCTATCTGTGCAATCTTGTTCTGTGATATCTTTCATGGAAATAAGTTTGTTTTTCATGTTTTGTCTGCTGTAATATTGTAATTTCCCAACTTTTCTCATAGTTATACAAATATATAGATAAAGTCTTTATGAGACTGTGATTACAGTCTTTGTGTCATATGTTCACAGGTGAGTGACCTCATCAGCAAGATCCAAGCAGCATATGTAGAAACACTGGAGGAGTTAAGCTGGATGGACACTCCCTCAAAGGAGAAGGCAAGAGAAAAGGTATAATATGAACAAAGGTTTTCGTTTCATTCTCCAAAAGGTGACTGGCATTATCGTACTGATTGTTCTGCATCACTTCAAGGCCATGGCAATCAAGGAGCATATCGGCTATCCAGATCATATCCTGCAGGAGAGCAACCAGAAGCTTGACCAAGAGTATGCTCATGTAAGAAAAAAGCCTGGTTTTCACGTCACATTGTAAATAACTGAAAGATGCTCTCATCACTGATGTGTCACATTTGTCTTTTCAGCTAAACTTCAGTGAAGAACACTACTTTGAGAACATCCTGGAGAACCTCAAGTCAGAAGCCCACAAGAGTCTGAAGAAGCTCAGAGAGCCTGTTGATCCTGACTTGTAAGTTACTGATACAAGTTGTCCTGTTTCTGTTTCAGAAGTAGTAAACAGCAATGCAGTTCTGTCTATCTAAAATGGACCTGGTGCATTGAATGTACTGCTGCTGCTCTTAGAGTCCTCTGTGTCCTCAGAAAATAACTCAAAGGATACTGAAAGTCAAGGTTAAAATGTATTTTTCATGGTGCAAAATGAGCTCTGCACATGGACTGTACAGCTGCTGTATTAATAGAAAGGTTCCTTAATAAAGCCTGTCACTCCTCAGGTGGATCATTGGTGCTGCTGTGGTGAATGCATTCTACTCACCCAACAGAAATCAGATTGGTAAGAGCTTCACAAGAATCACACAAGGCCACCGGCAGCCTCTCTGACACTCTGACAAAGATGTTTTTTTTTATAGTAACACTCACTCCTCATCACATGCCTGTTCAGCACTGCTAGTACTTGTTGTGATTTCACTCCCTACTTGGTTGTATCCATCCAGTGTTTCCTGCAGGAATCCTGCAGCCGCCGTTCTTCAGTAAGCATCAGCACCAAGCTCTTAACTTTGGTGGAATAGGGATGGTTATCGGACATGAGATCACACATGGATTTGATGACAACGGTGAGACGCTGGTGACCCATAATTCATATTTTTGAAAACCTGAACTGATAAAGACAGTTTGTTTTTAAGTAACATTTTATTTCAGATTTGTTATTGCTAGCTAATGACAATGATAAATTAGAGCAAACAGTACTTGATGCAGTCTGTCTCCTTGCAGGGCGTAATTTTGACAAAGATGGTAATATGTTGAACTGGTGGAGTAATTACTCAGCTGAGCACTTCAAAGACCAGTCACAGTGCATGGTGCAACAATATGGCAACTTCAACTGGAAGCTAGCAGGTGGACAAAATGTAAGTACTTGCGGCACACACAAAATGGCATGTTTTGTCTTGGTTGTAAAACCGTTTATTAAGCGAGCACCACAATGAGTGTTTTCACACTAGTGTGTGTGAATGGTTTTGTCCACATGATTGCAGATCAGCGGAATCAGCACTTTGGGGGAGAATATTGCAGACAATGGAGGGGTTCGTCAAGCATATAAGGTTGGATGTTAGATGCACAAACCCACATGTTACTATTTCAGCAGCAGTGACAAACTCCACAAGACTTATAATAAACTTTCTGTGTGTGCATGTGTGTTTACAGGCTTATCTTAAGTGGGTGGAGATGGATGGTGAAGAGACTCGTCTACCTGGTCTAGACATGGATCACAAGCAGCTTTTCTTTCTTAACTTTGCCCAAGTAAGTAATGAGGGAACATGAGCTCAAAGCCAAAGCTCACAAGGAGCATGTTTTCAGTGGATACTTTGCACTGTGAAGTAAACGCAGCAGCAGAAGGAGAGGTTCAGGGGTTGAGAGGGTGAAGCAATCCTGAAGCAAATCACTGTTGAGCAACACATGCAGGGGATGAGAGGAGCTGCCAAAGTAAAGAGCATCTTGGTGCCACAGAACATAAAACAAAGGCAGAAAGCTGTAACTGATCAAATACAGATCAAATAATCAAAAAAAAAAAAAATCTGTTCCCCCTTGAGATAATGACATAACAAAATTAGACTTATAAAAACTTAGAGTTGATTCTTTTATTAGATGGGAAGTACTTTAAATACATATAGTATTGAAAACTATGTTTTGGTTAGATTAATAAAAAGAAAAACCATGTGCAGTGTTCAAAGTCTGCAGAAGCCTTTTAGAAATAGACCATTGTACTAATATATTATTTTTTCTAGGTGTGGTGTGGTGCTTATCGGCCTGAGTATGCCAGCCAGTCCATTAAGACTGACTCACACAGTCCTTTAGAATACAGGTAAGGAGCTTTAGTGTGGAATCATTTCAGAGGTACGCTAATAACATTTTTTATCAGAACCTCTGACATATTCTCTAAGTCCTTCCCCTCCACTGAAATGTAAGTTCTGTGCAGTGTTATTTCTCTGCACAGAGAAAATGTACTTTACTTTACTTGTGTCCAGGATCTGATTTCTAACTAGAGCACTGAAGTCAATTTATTTATATGCAGATTTAAAAATAGTGTGTGTTAATGCAGTTCTGCAAAGCAGAAAGAACAAAAATGAAATTGAATAAATTTAACTTTACTCTAGGAAAACATATCATACACAAATTGCTATTCCAGGTAGAATAAATATTAAGTATTTTGTTTTATATAATGACTGACTGAAGAAACCTTACTGACAATATTAATTCAATTCAATTCAGTTTCTTTATATAGCGCCAAATCACAACACATATAGCGCACAAATCACAACAGCCGCCTCAAGGCGCTTTATATTGTAAGGTAAAGACCCTACAATAATACAGAGAAACCCCAACAATCAGGCGATCCCCTATGAGCAAGCACTTGGTGACAGTGGGAAGGAAAAACTCCCTTTTAACAGGAAGAAACCTTGGGCAGAACCAGGCTCAGGGAGGGGCAGCCATCTGCTGCGACCAGTTGGGGGTGAGGGGAGGGAGACAGGACAAAAGACACATCATCTACATCATCTTGTTTCTGTATGCATTTTTGGCTATTCCAGACACTTGGTGCTTTATATAATTACATGTATAAAGTTGTGTGCAATAATAAAATTGTGAATCCACCCACCAGATTTCTTTTGCTTAAGCAGGTGTAGGCTGGATTTAATGATTAATTGATGATATTATTTGGTTTTATTTTAATAAACAGCCGGAGGTGGGGATGATAAATGTGTGATATGGATGTCAATAAATTCACACATTTAGTAAAGAACTGCAAGCTCTACTGATTTTCTCCTTTTTTCACCCATTAAAACAAGTATTTAATCGCATCCTGTGTGGTAATAAAGTGTCTTGAAAGTCTTAAATGTACCTTAGTGAAAGCTCTCACATGATTGGCACTGACATGTACCTATGGTTACACTAAACACATGTAACTGCACAGGCACAGAAATTAATTTAAACGCCTCCAGCAAAAAGCAGATTGTCTTAAATATTGAACTGGCCCATACATTTCCACATTTCAAGTGAGTTCAGTAATCCATCTTATATGATTTACATCTAACTCTGCTACTGACTCATCTGCAGGTTTTGGATTTTAAGACCTTGTTTCTATGGCGACTGGAGATAAATGGACAACTGGAAAAAAAATCTTAATATTCACCAATCAAATCCAGCTAATTCAGCCTAACTACCTCCAAATAAAAGGCCTCTAAAGTTAATGTGTTGGATATTATGATTAGAAATATGTAAATAAATATAAAACTATATAACTGACTGTATGACTGTGTCTCTCTCTCTTTCTCTTTCTCTTGCAGTGGGTTTGCTGTGGGCATCTACACCACCAACTCTCCTGAGGCATGCCAGTATGTAGCAGAAAACTCCAAGGCTAATATCATTGTGGTGGAGAACCACAAACAGCTGCAGAAAATCCTTCAGGTAAGATGAGAGTGGCTTACACACTGACATGGATTAACATGCTGAATGGATTTAGGGTACAACCAAGCCTTTGATCCGTACACTATTTACCTTATTTTTTTTGTCCCAAAATAATATTTATGGGTGGTATTGAAGAAATTCCACGTTTTCACTGATTGTCTACATGTTTGTCCACAGATTAAAGACAAGCTACCACACTTGAAAGCCATCATCCAGTACAAAGATGCACTAAAAGAGAAGAGACCAAATCTGTACACGGTAAGTTACACGCAGGTGTATACGAAAATTGCTCATTAAGTGCAAGAAACATAATCAAAATGGTTTTCTTTGTGTGCCACAGTGGGCCGAGTTCTTGGAGCTTGGACGTGATGAGCCTGACGCTCCTCTCGATGAGATCATCTCCAGCCAGAAGCCCAACCAATGCTGCTCGCTCATTTACACCTCAGGAACCACAGGCCAGCCGAAAGGAGTCATGCTCAGCCATGACAATGTAAGTTATGTGATCAGTGGGTGGTTTTCCCATCCTCATGTGTCATCTGTATGGTGCCTGAAGCTGAAGGCAGAGACTTAGGTGTGGCTGATAGACGTGTAGAGAAGCTTTCTAATCAGCAGAATACCTCAAGGAATTAAATTGACTATTTAATATCAGTGCCAGTGATTTCACTTCGAGCTGCAATCTCACTGCAGCATTGTGCCATGGAGCAGGTAACCACATTAATTTCAGTCTTAGTTAATGTGATTAGTAACACCTGCATTTACCTTCTCTTTGTGTCACAGTGGCTGCCATAAAGACAACCTATTGTAATATTTGTATATTTTTTTCCATTTAATGCAACTTTATATTTCTTCTCTACTACATTGTACTTTATTTTCTGCTGCATTTATCTGACAGCTACAGCTAATTTGATCGAACTGGTCACAGCAGATGGCTGCCCCTCCCTGAGCCTGGTTCTGCCTGAGGTTTCTTCCTGTTAAAAGGGAGTTTTTCCTTCCCACTGTCACCAAGTGCTTGCTCA
>VUQS01075242.1:6659-23225 GCA_015108495.1 Heterochromis multidens
TTGAGCTTGTCCTCTCAAGTGTTTAGCAGCATGCCTGTCTGTCAAACTTCTGACTCCTCCTCTGGGATGCAGCCTGATGATGTGAACTGGAGTAAGACTGAATTGACTCAAGTCCAGTCACAGAATCAGCCCACTCCTGACTGGCCCTGGCACTGCTGCAGCTTCTGTGACAGACTCCACAAACATCCAGCCAAGCATAGACTAAAAATTTAAATTTTGGTTTGATTTTAAAGCAGCAGTGGGTAAACCCAGAGCCTAAATCAAAGTAGCACTCACCCACCAGCACCAACTTTAAAGTGGAACAAGTAGAACACAGAAAAAAAAAGTATTTAGAAGGGAAATAATACAATATATCCATTTATGTATATGTACACATATAAAAAATAACCACACCAACACCACAAGAAACATGTGGACCAAACATGTGGCATGTGGTCCAAAAAAAGTTATTTCTAAATCTCAACAAGTTGTTTGGTTCTAAAATTCTCTCCAAAGCGCCCTGAGGTGACTGTTGTTGTGATTTGGCACTATATAAATAAAACTGAATTGAATTGAATTGAATTGAATTAAACTGAATGTGAAGGTTTTGTGCTTTTAAAGATCCACTTTGATCTCTAAATAGTGACACACATGTAATGACAGCAGACTGACTGAATGTGAAAAAACATACTGTTAAAAACATACATATTTTTCCTGTTTAAAAAATAAGGTTAATATACACTGGGTTTATTGGCCTGACCCACTGTAGGTGTATTGTGGCCCAGGAACTAAAATAAGTTTGACACCCCTGATTCAAACCACAAAAAAAGAATCTTAAAGAGATACATGTATGCACATTTGTAGAAAATGGGTTTAATGATGGGGTTTTAGCATTGAATTGCTATACTTTTTATGCTAATTATTTATTTAAGTACTATTTTAGATGGGCTTGATTTAGTGTGTTTGTATTTTAGTCTGTTTCATTTTTTTTTATGTTTTTCCTAACAGCTGTACAGCACTTTGGTCAACATCTCTTTGCCTTGACTTCACTAAAGAAAGTGAATATCAGTGTCCCAGAATGTTTCATTTACATGTAGAGTAATGATTCTCTGTTGAATACAATGATCATATACAGGAAGGCATTTTTTTCCTCACAATTGCCATTTAAACTTGTAAATATGTAATTTGAAGCTGAAAGTTGCTGCAGGTAGCAAGCTAAACAAAATATGTTGTTCCACCGATGTTCACTTAACTGCATTCTGGGAACCCTTTGGCCCCTAGGCTGACTTCTAGGGACATCAGCAAATATTTAGACCTTTCAAAGTAGCCAGTGAATATCCAGAACTTCCTTCTCTGTGCACTGGCCATTCTTAATGAATGCAGATAAATAAAAAAAAAAAAGAAAAGCTAAATCATAGCCAGAAGATCACCAATAGTTTTGAGCCTGTGTATGAACTGTTCATCTGGAAATCACTGGTGGCGAGAGAAAAATGTATATTCCCTGACCAGCTGCAAGTGGTTCCTGGGTGTCACTACTGTGAAACTGGTCACAAAAAGGTATATGTTGCTACACCAAATACCTCCTTTTGATTGCTTTTGTCACTAGCAGCTTGCCATGGGTTCCAGTAAGTTTACATGGAAGTGAGAGTAAATGGTGAGTTTTTCCAGAGAAGTCGGCATCTTTTGTGCAAACCACAGGTTATTGACTGTGGCAATCTGCTTGTGACCAAAGCAATCCAAGAAGGTTTTTGGTACAGCACCCTCTTTGCTTCTGATTTCACCCAGTGACAGCCAGCAAGGTCCAGGAACTTGACAACCGGTCGTGGAATACATATTTTTCCCCTAGCAACCAGAGGTTGCCAAAGGGTCGCCGACCAGTCTCTAGGCCTGTGTGACTGAGGCCTTAATTGAAATGCCTTTCCACCACTGGCTATTGTACACCTCACCCTGCACCAAACATGGACATATGGACATTGTTTCTAGGCTAAATCTGGTTAGCCGGTCATGGCCTTTAAAAAACCCTTTACCCCTCGGACACCTACTATGAGTAAACCTTGAAGCTCTTTTCAGAACTGAGTGGTTTCTGTTATATTTACGGCCTGCTTCCAGAACAAAATAACTGGGTATGCATCAGAAGTTAATGAGTGATCGCTGCCTATACAGCTTACTAGGGCTACCCTTGGAAAAACCCAGAACCTATTCCAATGGTCATCAAACCACATCTACAGTATATTGATATATACTGAGGTGTCAAAACTCATCATTAAGAGTATCGGAGAGATCGTCAAATGTCATCTTTATGGGGGAAAGAGTTAAGGCTAAATTTCGTGGAAAAGTGAAAAGTTAAAAAAAAATTTCAGGCTATTAAAAAGACCTTAATTCAACTTAATTTCAACTGTCAATTCACATTTATACACTGAGCAATGTCCTGTTTTAGTCTAAAAGATGTCTCACATGAGAGGAGAGCTGAGACTATAGACACCACAAAGCTTCAAAAACCACGGTCTTGAGTGTTATTGTGCCGCTTTGATCCAAAAATGTTAAAACTTGCCTTTACTTACCAAAGCACAGCTTGACTGGACCTCATGACTACTGCAAGCAGCATCTGACTTATCATCTAAGAGCTATTAAAAGTTGTTTATTTTTACTTTTTCAGGTACATCTCAGAGTTGTTTCTTTAACACTGAGGCTTTGAATGTGACAGTGCTGAGTGAGATGTGAGGATGTGAAGAAAACATTTATACAAAAATGCAGCCAACAACGCTTTTGTGCGACTTCTCTTGTGTGCCAAAAAGGGAAAAGGGGGAAAAAAAGTGCCATAACTGTGAAATTTAATCTGTCCTATTTTAGATTGGTCGGTAATAATTTATATCTTACCACAGCTCTGATGCATCAGTGGGCTTTGATTTTTATCTCAAAGATCTAATTGTAAGGCTGTGGTCATACAAGCACAAAGAAACTAATAACATCACTCTCAACATGAAAACTGGGCAGATAAAATAATTCCCAACCTTAATGATGAAGGAAGATGTGCAGATGAGTGGGGAGACATGTCTTAATCTTTTAATGTTGAGCTGCTCTTATTGTTTTCATCAGAGAAAGCCATGAAACATAACAAGCATTAATTACTATCCCACTTTAATCATGACAATCTCAGTCTTGTGCGCATCCCGTCTTCTATCCCTCTTCCATCTTTCAGCTCGTGCTCACTTCTCCATTTTTTCCAGCCCTGGATTTCTTAAAATAAAGCATTTCATTTTTTTTTTTTTTTGTAACAAGTAAAGTAAAATTAGCGTAATTGTTTTAATGAAAAGACCTCAAGGCATTTCTTTTTCTTCACCCTGTGATAGCAGATGAGTCCCTCTCACCTAAAGCACAAGGCTGTCCTCAAAATCATTGAGGGAGCAAAAAAGAGAAAGCAAAGTAACAGCAGAAAAATATAATAACATAAAAAAGACCAAAAAAAAAAAAAACAATACCCTAAAATAATAATACTATTACTAAACATAATGCAGATGAAAGCACAGCCATATACACAAATCTATTCCCCAAAGACCTGCTCAGGATTTGCTCAGTGGTGGAAAAAAAAAAAAAAACAATTACAGTGCCATGAAATGAATAAAAGGTATATTCAGTTATCTGAGTCCTTTGAAGATGGGTGAGGACGAGTAAGCAAATCTAATTCAGCAGCGAGGGTTTTCCTTTGCAGAAGAGCCTATGAGAAAAAAACTCCCAAAGTGCAGAGATTAGTAAGCAGTACTGCCAGTTTCTTCTTCACTGGGGAGTGTGTTGTCTCTCTCTCACTGTTTCTGTTTGTGTGCGTGTGTGTGTGTGTGTGTGTGTGTGTGTGGTGGGACTGTAACAGTCCAATCTGGTCGGTGGCAGTCTGAAGAGACAAACTTCCATGGTTGCAGGATTCCTGGGAGTTAATGATGAGGAGCCAGCAGAGGTGAGGACATTATGATCAAACGCACGCAGAGAGAACTAAATGAACACATTCGGGGGGGTTGACAAAATAACAGGAGCACCCTAACAATATGTGAATATCAAGCAGCTAATAAGGAGGACCACCACCCTTTGCTTTCTTCATAACTGCTCCAGTTCTCCCTGTGATGCTTTCATGCTGCTTCTTGGACTGCATGTGGTAGGATCTTGGAACTTCTTTCAAGTGGAAAACTGCGAGTTATGAGGGACAAGAGAGGCGAAACACCCTGTGATAAAAAAGTTCAGTGATGTTTAGATCTGCTGGCAGAAACAACACTGCTGGCCACAAATTCTTCTTCAAACCATGTAGTTTCCCAAAACAAAAAAAACAAAAAAAATGCTCAGTTTGCCTCAAGTGAAAAAATGTTATTTTTCTTCAAATGTGGGTGTCCTGCATTGTGAATTATGTGGCATTTGTTAAATAATCTTTGTACATTTTAGTCTGATCTACTCTCACTTTGTCAGATGATCAAATATACCTTAATTAACACCAGCATTCTTACTCTGAATGTGTTAATTTGAAGTGATTTTTTTTTTTAAGTAGATGTTATTTAACTCTGTTATGCTACAGTAACACTAGAGAAAACAGTGGCTGGAGACTGTGCCATCCATCCATTGTATTCCACTTTTCCAATTCAGGGAAGGGGGGGGGGTACACCCTGGACAGGTCACCACGCAGACATGGGGAGAACATTCAAACCCCACACAGCCTGGATTCAAACCCAGGACCTTCTTGCTGTGAAGCAACAGTTAATCACCGCACCACTGTACTGCTGGAGACTGTTCCACGACCAAAATTATTGTGACTGTGTGCAATCAACTTGCAATCTTGTTGCCTTTAAAATGGTTGCTTCAAAGACGGGGACCAAGTCTGCAACCACTTGCAGTCAGTTGCCATCTTCAGAACAACTTTTGGTATGTCAAGACAGTGATAAAATGCCAGTAAGACAGAGTCAGTCTGCCATCGGTCTCCTAGTCTGCAGTTAAATGGGGTCAAGTTGGCAATTACATGCAATCTGTGATAATATGGCAATTAACTGTGATAACTGGGGACAACTGCAAATCTGTTGCCATCTACATACACAGAAATTCATATTAACAATTTATATTCAGAGTACAGTCAGAGTACAAACATTTAGAACCTGATAGATTTAAGCAGAAATTCCTTCTCAAATCGTGACGTAGTTTCTGCTGGATGGCGATTTAACTGCACAATTAGATAGATACTCAGCAACCTTGCTTTTATATAGGAATATAACCAGTATGCAACAAGTTGAGCCGAGTCCCTTATTGCAGAGAGATGCATCACAGATAAGTTGTGCTTATCAGCACAGACTGCTACAGACTGATTGTAATGTGTTGGCAGACTGTCTCCGTTTACAAATTAGATTGCAATTATTTGCAAACTATTTGCCAAACTGTCTGAGAGTGACTGCAGTCAGACTGAGTCAGACCACAATTGTTTGGAGACCGAGCAGTGAAATCCAGAGCTGAAAAATAAAGCCAAAAAGGAAGTGCCAAAAGCTGCAGTTCCTTGAATAGCCACTTGAGGCTGACACTTTAAGTGAGTCCAATTGCCACTGACTCCCATATCAAAATGAACTTTACAAAAATAAAAAAATAAAAAAATAACATGTTTTACAGCCTGGCACAAAAATCAGTTTTGGACTTTATAGTTAATCTTTCCCTACCAGACAACTGTATGGGATTTTTTTCACATATAACTCACACTTATATAAACTGTATTAAGGCTTAAATATATGCACTTTAGGGGCATGGGAGTTTTGAGTGACAGGTAGATACAATCTAATCCGGTCTTCTAGGCCTCACCTCCACTAATTTAACTCACTGAACTTGACCTCTCAAACATGTGTTTGTGGTGCCAGTGTCTTTTTGGAGCATTTTTTACTGCATTTATCTGACAGATAAAATGGCTAACTGAGTGGTTAATTGGGTAAACAGACCATCCAAAAGTCTGTCTTCCAGTTTTGGTGAAAGAAATTCTTGTTTTTAACATGTTCTTTAGCAATAATTACCAGATGTCTGTCCCCTGAAAGTGAGCTTTAATGAAAGTTGATAGTACAAAACCCAGGAACAACAGCAATTCAAACAAAAAAATCCAGAAGAAGCAGGTATGAGGAACACTGCAGATGAAGCTGAAGCTGAAAAACAGGACATCAGACAGACTGATAACCAAGATAGTGAGTAACAAGACTGACTGGGCAGAGGTGAAAACAACTGAACACAGGTGAAACCAATGAGGACGTGGCAGGGACCACAAAAGGAAGCAAAACAAACTAAACTAAAGCTGGAAGTGACCACAAAGAAACTAACACACAGACAAATAAGGTAACACAGATAGATAGGAGACACAGACAGAAATACTAAGAAACAAACGAAGTAAACCAAAGAAAAACTATAAATGTGGCAGACCATAACAGCAACAGTCTATGGATGCACCTATCTAACAAAGCTAGAACTTAGCACAGCACACTGTCTTCTTATATGGTCACAACTGGCTCCAAAAACTTAACTTAAGGCTTCAAAATGGGCCTGTTATAATTACAATAATTTTCTACATTGAACTGTCAATGTAAGTTTGCCCTGTCATACTTTTTCCACTTACAGTGGCAGAAGCTGGGCATTTTACACCATTTAAGCATTACTTATAGCCTTCTATTTGAGCCTGTTATTGCTTACAACACTTACAACAATTTATCTAACACTTTAAGCAAACTATTACAACTGTTTTAGTCATTAAAGGAAGTCTAGTTTTTTTTTTTAGTCTCTCGATGCCAGCACTGGTCAGGTGCTAAAACTGATTCAGTGTGTGTGTGTTTACACTTTAAATTGTTAATTAATTGAGCTACTCCACAATTTCACAACCCTTACCACCTTTCAACTGGAAAAGCATCACTGGCTGAGAATTACTAGTATGTGAGCATTTACCTTTCATCAGTGCACAACCCTTTTATCGCCTGCAATCCAATCTGAACTCGAATGTAGACCACAAAGACTCAACTATGATATATATCAAATATAAATAAATAATCGAGCATGTCTTGTGTAGTGTAGACATTACGATGGAGCAGTGTTTGCACCCGCGGGTGCCTCTGCCATTTCAAATAGCCTCAGAGCCCTTGTCTGCTACATGACCATGTAGATCAATGATCAGACCTAAAGCCCGCACATGACTGACAGCAGCTACTGTTAGAGATCCACCATCGTGTCTCAGAGTTGACAACCCATACTGGGCTGAAGGCATTCGTAGGCTTGCTCCAAAATGAAGAGAAAGGGAAATGACAACCAACTGAAATATGTTTCTTTACTCCATGATCCCCATGTTTCTTTTCTAGTCTGAAGCTTTTTAAGCTTCATGTATTGAGGCTGAGTCACAAATGATGCTCTGTGATGTTCTGCACTGTGTATGAGCTACCCTATTAGGTGTGTGTCTTGACCCATCTTTGTCTGCATATGTTTCCATGATTTTGCAAACTGTTATTTTTCTCACACTATGCAGATGGATTTACATACACAGTATGTGATTCGTCTGTGTGTGGCAACATATTAAACACCTACACACATAAACATGCATGTGTGCACCCACACACTTTTATTTATGAGAACCTTCTGCTGGCTGTATTTATTACCTAAACCCATATTGTAACAGCCACATTTCAGCCTAAAATTCAAACATTTAAATCCTAAACCCTTTACCCTACCCTACCCTTTTCTATGATATTAATGAATTCTGAACAAAATTTATAATTCAGCAGACATGTCCATTACAGTGAGAGCAATCAGTGTACTGCAGAAGACAGAGCAGCGTGTTAGTACTGTACTGGGAACAGTACATTAGGAGTAAGAAGCTCCATGACAAATCAGCAGGTGAAACTTTGATAGGAATAGTCAGGCACATTAGCAGTAGGTGTTGGACACCAAAAGCTTTGTCACCAATTTGAATTTTTAGTGGGGTTATCTCAGGCTATTTTTTAGACCTTCCTTTGCTTTTTATTTTGAACAATGGCGTACAGCAGAGTCGTATTTCAGCCCAAAGACGCTTCCAAAGCTAAAGCTAATATGAGACTTTAGCAGCAGAAGATTAAAAAAGTCAAGTGGAGAATCTTCCAAAGTTACAATATTTTAAATTTAGAGGTAATTCTGTGTTTTTATGAACAGTCTTTTCTTGCTGAGCTGCAGTGAGACCATTTTAAAGACTTTAGTTTGGAAAGATGACTTGATTTTTACTAGGTCAGACTTCTGAATCCTCATATCTTTTTCAATTCCAGTCACTCTGACACTGGTGCTGGGAAGGCCAGTATAGTATAGGAAAAATGTTTAAATCTCAGCTTGTAAATGATGTTTAAAGACAGACTTAAAACCTTTATACCCACTTTTTAAAATGAATCTCTTCATCTTGAACTGTGCAAGCCAAACCATCCTACAATAAAAAAGATGGCAAGCTTCCTTCTGGCTGGCAGTAGGTTTCTGCAAGTGAAATAGCTTTCACGGTTTTGCTGATTAGTGAGCGTACATAAGATGCAGAATTAGATATTAGCCAGGGTTAAGATGAGAGACAACTAAGCCAGAAGCCAAAGCTGTGGGTATAAATTCTACTCTTAACTTATGGTCATTAACTAAAAAGCAATAAGATTGTTACTACAGCTGACCTGAATTATTAGCCTTCTTTATAACAGTCTGGGCTCAACCTTATATGGACTGGATAAGGACTTTTGTATCCAGAAAAACCTCAGTAAAGACCATCTGCTTTTTTTTTTTTTTTTAAGACACCAACTGTGGTTTTGGCATCTCATTCGGAACCCTCACTGTGTGGAGGTTTTCTGGGCATTAAGGAGGAGACGCAGAGCACAATGGAGGGATTATATACACATCCCATTGGACCTGAGATTGCTGAAGGAACACCAGGAAGAGTTGGAGGATGAGTTGTCGTTGAGGAAAAGAGTGCCAGGGCTAGTCTGTGTCCCCTGGACCATGTGGTGCAGAGAAAATAGATGATATGATGTTTTAAAATTAAGTATATTGTTAAATAGGGGTAAAGTTGAAAAACAGAGACACAAAGGTACTATTTACTATTTTATTGTACAACTAAAATTACCATATTTGATTAGTTATGTAGTAAAAACTATGCTATATGCTATAAGGGCCAAGTACAAATTCAGTATCTGCTGTATTTTTAGTTTAATGAGCCTGTCGTGAATCAAAACTTGTTTCAAAGCACAAAGACACATGTTTCTAAATGCCTACAGTACCACAGGAACACTAATTCCTTGCTTTGTGATAAGAAGGCGTACCTGTTTCTGTTGACTGCAAGGAGCCATAGACTGTATATAAAAGATGGATATAGTGTTTCACATAGTCATATTGGTTTTGAACCCTAATGTCACAAGTTATTGTTGGATCTGAGGGACGTTGCATGCTCATATGGTAATGATGTGTCGATCTCAAGATAAGCCTGCCCTAAAGCAAATCCTGTTTTATTGTCCTTTTTGACTCTAATGGAGACCATAATTTGTAAAAGGAACATTTCATCCTGGTGCATCACATAATGGTGTTTTGTCAGATGCCTCTTCGTTTCAACATTGCACACAAGCTGTATTTTGGCACTGGTGTCTTGATGTACCAGCTGCATATTCAGCTTTCTAAAATCCCCTTTTACAGACCTACAAAGACCACATTAGAAAGCTGTAGGGGTGGTGGTGACTTAAGTTGCAGGTTTATCAGCTTTATCATAGTTCACATCTCATTGGGACTCTTCTGTTTAGCATTTTGTTTCACTTTTTTATGATTTGTTATGTTTTCACTCACTTTTTACTTTCACCCACTGGTTAGGTTTTAGCACTAAAACCTACTTGGTTAGGGTTAGGAAAAGACTGTGCAAAAATGATGAGTCTGGAGTTACAGGCCCATCTGTCTTATGTCATAACCTTGTGGGGCACACAGCTGCCAAACGGCACCTTGTGAGCAGTTTTCACAAAAATTTTATATTATAGGGACATAGACTTGTATCTAATTTGAATTATTCATTCAATCAGAGAAGTTGCCCCCTGCTCAGCATTAAAAAGACAGCAGGTTTAAAGTGCTTCTGCCATAGACTGTATATAAAAGATGGATGTAGCATCTAAAAAGTGCCTCTTTCTGATGGCCAGCAGGGGGTAAATTCTGCAGTTACAGAAAGACTTCTAGTTGTATAGAAGCCTCTGGGAAACCCTTTTCTCTGTGACCTCAGTAAACCCTTTCCTGATGAGTTTATGGTCTGAAATCAGCCCCCATGCTTGTGACATTTGGTTTTCAACAAGAAAAGATGGTAAGAGCAAAAACACTTAGCTTAAAGCCTTGATTATACTTTCCACATCTATGAGTCTGCTAGGATCTACGCGGGTCTGAGTGATGTAAATTTCGTCATCAGATGGGTCAGTGCGGATGTCCCTGTGTCTGCCTGTTTTTTGTGACTGTGGGAACTTGTCAGTGGATAATTTACATTACAGTGCACCAACTACGCATACGCCCCAGGCGGTAGACTTCAAAGAAGTATAACAGGAATGACTACTCGGCCATTAAGTCTCTACCTGTGTGTGTCCATGTCTGCAACACAGTATAATCAAATTAGCTTCACTAACCACTTTCCATCTTTTATATACAGTCCATAGCTTCTGCATTGACTTCACTTTTCAGCCCAGAAAGCTGCATCCATCATTTGTTTATGTGTGATCTATGTATGTAAACACTTCCAAGCTTTAAGCATTTTTGTTTTTTAGTGAAAAAGTGAGTCAAACTTGAACTTGATCCGACTGGCAAAATACTGACTCTTACCTCTCACCTGAACTCTAAAAATGTGAATTTTCCTTCGCAGAGGCATGACAGCACTGAGCCACCGTTAGCAGAGACAGAGCTGTTTCTGTCAGCCACATGCAGTCATGAAGTTGTCATTATTGTGAAATGTGAAGGCAGCTCTCTCCTTTAAGGCTGCCCCCCCCCTCTCCAATACACTGTGCTCATTATTTGGATCATGAGCTGCGGGAGGGTTTAATCAATGAACAGGATGACACAGGGTATAAGTCACAGTGATCTTCAATAAAGCGCACCACGGTAACCAGAAGATGAAGACATAAAGTCCAGGTGGTGAAATGTACAGAACTGTGCAATGGCCTGGATGTAGATTAAAAGTAGGTGGCTGGACATGGTGTGACGTTCAGAGAAAACAGGTGGATGGTCCAGTATGATGTGTGTGTTCCCCTTCTGTTTCATTTAGTTCCTATACTGCAATTACACGGATGAGACTCACTGCAAGGCTTTTTCCCTCCAGTGCTCTTTCTCTCTCCCTCTCTCAATCCAAGTCTGTGATTTCATGTATAATTACTTGCATAATTATAGTTCCCTCCGTTCTACTGTTTCAGGAGGTCTGTTTCTGTCTCACTGGTATCGCTTGTCTTTCTTGAACACTCACACATCCTGCACACACAGACACAACAGTACTTGCACCCTACTGATTCTCCCTCCTTTTCCCTTTGCCTGGTGGTAAGACTTGTCTTGTCACTTTTCTTTGTTTCGTCGTCGTCTGAGGCAGGCCTGTTCTAATATTGGAAAGACAGCAGAGCAGATACAGTGCGCATGAAGAAACTGGTGCTTTACTCCTGAGCTGCCATGCTGCCTCATTAATTATTCATCCAGACATCACAAACTTAAAGAGCCTTAAGGTGTGTCACAGGGAATGAGGGGAAACAAAATGCTCTATAATTTTTTTGTTCTTGCTTACAACTTAAAGCTTTCCGAACTGTGTGAGAAGGGGAGAGGCACACACTCATAAACACTGAGCGTGGCATTGTAAACCAGCACCTTCTAATGTTTTTAAAGTTTCTTACGGCTTGCGGATGATGCCAGTAGATACAATTAGTTTGATTGCTTAGCAACAGAACATCACTTTTGAGAGAGGGTAAGACTCAGGTGGAGTATCGAGGTTACACGCTGTTTTTTCCGAAGAATCTGTTTTTCCCAAAACTTCCATGCAAAGTAGCATGCGGTGTATCTTCAGTGCCGCTTTTATGTGTCAATCAGCAGAGTAACACACCACGCTGTGTCTCGGGTTAACTGACAATAAGATTGTATCAACACCACACATAATCCACATGCACACACACACACACACTTGCAGAGTCATTTGCTGCTCGACAGGGTTCAAAATATAAGCTTTGTACCGCACTGCAGGTCTACTGTGCAACCAATCATGGCCTACTTTTAGGTATCTGGAGGATTTCCCCGCTTTATCTGGCCACGTATGGCCTCACCCTATTTCAACTCATCTTTATGCTGCGATGTAAAGGAAGAAATTCAATTTCTTGTACTCAGAAGTGTTTCAGGATGAGTGCCAAGAGTCACGGTTAGACTGGCACAGTTTGGAAGCCAGGTTTGGCATTTCGATAAGCGGTGCATCAGTAATTTAATAATGCTTAATAACCTGCCACTCACAATTACACCACAGACCCTAATGGTGGTCAGTTGTGTTCTTTGTCACTGTGCTCTTACCCCCTCTGCTGGAGAGACAACAGACCAGGACCTGATATACTCAGCGGAGGGGCAGGTCTCGAGAGTAAAAAGTAGCTTCACATCTCCAAGGGAGGGTGATATATTTGCTCTAGTCCACAAATGTCACACCTCATGCTTTCAGTCTCCAACTTGAGCTTCTCCTTCAGTCAGGTGGAGTTAGGGTGTGTGTGTGTGTGTGAGTGAGGGAGGGCAGGGACACTTGGGACGCTGATCGGAGTTGCAGCACATCGGTGAGGCTTTAATTTGGTTTTAGAGGCGAGCTGCAACGGACTCTCCCAGCAGAGACGGTGCTGTGTTTGTTTTGCGGGTGTGTAAATTAGCGGTAATTCGTTTGCTCAGTAATGACGTGGGAGAGCTAATTAGGGCAGTGTTGATGGGTGCATTAATTAGTCTCTAGTGTGTGATGCTAATGAGACCCTGATTTGGAGTGTGTATGTTTGTGTTCGCATGTGCATGAGTGTAAACCATGTATCTGTAAAGGCCCACCACTATAGGTCATGCCATGAGGAATGTAGTATAAGAGCATGTGGGAATGGGTAAATACTGCGAGAGCATGTCTGCGAGTCACTACTAGAACTTTGTGTGTGTGTGTGTGTGGTGGAAAGGAAAAAATATAGCAGGGCTATATCTGTGTATAAGAACATCTTTAATCCTGGTTACTCCATGATGTCGGCTATGCCTGGCTGAATATTGATCCCTCCATTGAACCATTACAGGCCCCTGCTCACACACCACAGCGAGGAAACAGGGGCGTACAGCCGGTCAGTCACACTGCGGTGCTTTCAGTGCTGCAGCTGCATCCCAATCATAAATTCATACCAACCTATAAAAACGTCCAGGACACAAAACAGACAACACAGGGAGCCGTAATGGATGAAAGGCTGTTTTATAAGTGTGTTCAGTGACAGGTCCACTTCACAGATAAGAAGGATCCATCTGTGTGTGTGGTCACAGCAGGGCAGCACTACTACACTACACTGTGGGCTCTCTCAGTCAGGGAGTGACAAGGTGGCAGCTTGCTGAAAGAATTTATGGCATATTACTGATATGGCATTCATCATAGCAGCGGTGAAAGGCAAGCATATGCGGTGGGGGTGCGCGGGGTGGCTTTAGAGCCTCACCAGTGATCTATTTTAATCATATTTATTCATGACTATCCCGTTATACATAATCCATTACTATTCCTGTTCAACTGTATCCTCTGCTGTTTCGCGGTGCCGCTCATTTCTTCGCCTCCTCCCCTTTCTCTTGTACAACTGTGGAGAAAAAGAGAAATTTAAATCAACACGAGGGGCCAGCAGATCATCCTGTTTAAAGTCATCTGTGGCTCTGAAACTTTCTCTGACAAATGCAATAAGGTGATTTATATTTAGCATGGAAAAAAATTCAGCTGAAGTTTTGCAACAACAGTTCAGTCCAAAGGGGTTGAGGGGATGAAGATTTGTCATGGTGAGCTTTATTGAAGCCTGTCAGGGAGAGACTTGCCCTGACTCCAGGTCATGCTCTAGCTTTGAAACTACAGTGTTGTGGGAAGTGAAGTTTACATGGCATACCTCGAACCTCCAGAGTGCACTCCACCTCGTCTTCCCCGAGGTTGTTGATGGCCCTGCAGGAGTATCTGCCCCCATCAAACAAGCTTGGCTTGCGGATATTCAGAGTCAACACTCCCTGGTTGTTCTGCATCAGGAACTTGGGGTCTTCACCGATGATCATTTTGTTCTTCATCCAAATGATCTTTGGCTGAAGAAGAGTATGTTGGAGGAGCAAGCAAAATTGGTGGGATGCAGGAAACGAGGAGAAGAGGAGGTGGGAGGAGGAGAGTATAAACACAGCGAGGGATGTCGGGAGGGTAGGAGAGAGCAGAGGGAGGAGGGTAGAGGAGGTGAAATTAGGTCAACATTTCGGCTTGACAAATCTTTGCCGATTTTGTGGGATAAAAAAAAATGTGTGTGCTCAAAGATCTATCTGCTCCACCTCTTGTTCTAGCTTCCTACATAAAAATACATTCCTGCTGCAAAGGCATCAAAATCCTCTCTGACTGTTCACACACTCACTGCTTGACACTCAAAACCTGTACGCTCACTTCAAAAAACACAAAGCAAGAAATCTGTGGCAAACCCTTGCAGTGCAGCTATCAGGGGCCAATCCAGGTAAAGTGCACGCAGGATGGTGCTGTAGTGTGTAGTATAGTCATTTGTAACAAACAGTTGGAGTATTACCTTTTGTGCATTGAACAATGCTTAAATGACAGCCCAGATTTTTTGTCTTAATACAACCACACTAGGGAAGTGTAGAATGTGTTATCCTCCCCCTGTTTCACATTTATTTTACTCTTTATGCATAAACTAGGAAGCATGCTTCTCTATATTTTATCTTTTAGTTTTCCAGACATGTTTGAATCTGTGAGCTGCAAACAAATTAACATCAATATACACATATTGATTGAGACAGAATGTAAAGAGATCTAAAAGCAGTCCAAATACCTTGTTCCTTGGTTTATAGACCCATTTTAAACAAAATTCAACTAATGCATTTTTTTTTCCTTTTTTAATATCTTAAAAATACAAAAAGACAAATAATTAGGAGTGGAAACACAAATACCTCTGGTTACAAATTACCTCCAAATGCCTAAAAGTTTTTAGAAAGACATCACTGACACACACCATTAAAAAGTAAAGTTGTGGATACCTTGGGGTTGCCACGAACGGCACAGGTGATGGCTGCAGTATATCCTGCAATGACACTTCTGTCCACCAGGGGAGCTGTGAATTTAGGGCCGCTGTTCATGTCCTTCTCTTTGTATGGTGGAGGGTTGTAGAGCAAACCTGGACAAGGGGTGATGTCTTTGAGAAGACACACTCACACTGCTAGTTGTGTAATAATAATACCAGCTGATATTAAGACAGAACAAATTGTTACATTTATTAAATTATTAAATAAAATCAACATGGAACAAATCAAAAAGACATCAGGAAATAAATAAATGTTTACACTTTGATTGACAGGTGTCCCAAGATGGAGTGTAGCCAATCACAGTCTGCTATGCCTCACTTCTGCAAATCAGTCACTGAGATGGGCCACTCTGTTGTGTTTGTGCTGTTTGTGCCTTTTGGAGCATTTTTAATGACAAATAATATGGCTTGCTGTGTGGTACAGACAATCCAAGAAGATTGTCCTTCAGTTCTGGCGAGTGAAATTCTACAGTAGTCTTTTATTAGTCTGTTATTGTTCATGGAAGTCACTTGCTAATCAGGCCAGCTACTGTTACTGTGCTGATAACTTTCCACCTTGTCTTCAAAATATGATTACTTCTACCTCCAAATAATGAACTTGGCTGCTCTCAAAGTGCTAATGTGAAGGCTTCAAAAAACAGAGTGAAACCAATAGGTTACGGCACAGTGGCCATCTTTTATATACAGTCTATGGGATTGACTTCAAAATCTACTGATGGAGGAAATTAATGCAATAAAATAATCCTGGCTCAAAATAGATTATAAGACTTGAAAAGCCAAAGCAATAAAATAACATAAAACCAAGCTTTTTAACATACACTACTGGTCAAAAGTTTTAGAACACCCCAATTTTTCCAGTTTTTAATTGAAAATTATGCAGTTTAATGTCTCATTGCACTCTGAAATGAAAGCATAGTACAAATAAGCAATTGGAGTTAAAAAAGAAATCATGGAATCAATTTATAGACCAAAATGTATTCTAAACTTTTGACTCATCAAAGTAGCCACCTTTGGCAGATATAACAGCTGAACACACTCGTGGCATTCTTTCTACAATAGAAATCAAATATTCTTCAGAAAGTTCTTCCCATATCTGTTGCAGAAGTTCCCATAAATGTGTGGCACTTGTAGGTTGCTTTGCTTTCACTCTTCTGTCCAGTTTATCCCAAACCAGCTCGATGGGGTTTAAGTCTGGAGACTGTGCTGGCCACTCCATGTTTTCAAGCTTACCATCTTGTTCTTTTTTCCTGAGGTAGTTCTGGCATAGCTTGGACTTATGTTTTGGGTCATTATCTTGCTGTAGGATGAA